>JAQBSW010002282.1:0-106477 GCA_029291075.1 Eudiplozoon nipponicum
AAGTGAATCCATCATCCGCAAGATGATAGACTCTCCTATTTAGAGAGGACAGTGACGAACTTGGCTAAAGTTCTAGAAGGATTGGCCATTACCAAATCCGAGCTAAATCAAGTGAATGCTCGACCCAAATTCGTTCCTAAGCCCAATTATAACGGTAGGCGGCGATCGAGATCTCCGCAATCCTTTAATAAATATGCCCCAAAGAACTAGTGTTATAACCACCAGAAGTTTTTTATTCATGCCAAGTCTGTCTTTGTCGTTCCGAAGAATTTCCGAATGAGTGCCAATTTCCACAGCTGACGGAAAGGACAACAGACCGCAGGCACAAGGGTGCATCAGTATCGGGAAACGTCTGGCGCAGGAAGTAGAAGACCGTACTTTCTGCACATCAACGGCATCAACGGCGCCACAGGGAAGAAGCCAACTACAATCCGACATCCCTGTCGACTCTTTTCGTCCACGCCGAATTTTTCACATAGAGAACCAAACGGACAACGCCGGTCGCAATCACCAGCCTACTTGTTTGCATGACCCGGCCAAACAGCCCAACGAGCTTCTGCACCTTCTTGATTTCAAAACTGGCGAAGAGTTCATCGTAGACACAGGTGCGGCAGTCTCAGTTCTCAAGGGTGATTCAATGGCCGAGATGTCGCTAGGCGTTCTTCTCGCAACAGCTACAGGCGAGCCCATACCAACTTATGGCTGCCAGTACCGCACACTCAACATAGGTCTACGACGTGAATTTTCCCACAACTTCATCATTGCCAAGGTCTCACATAATATAATAGGCCTTGATTTCCTTCTGAAATTTCGGCTCATTGTTGATCTTGCCAATCAAAAGATCATCGACCCCTCCACCGGACTTGAGCAAAGTTTTTGGACACTTGCCTCCGAGCGTTTGGAGTTACAGGTCATTCAGCCAACCCCAGTGCATCATTCAGCAGAGATATTAGCAGCTCTTCAAAAATACAAGTCGCTTTTCGATCTTAACAAGTCAGAGCTACGAGTCTCCAACACCATGCACCATATCGTCACAGAAGGACAACCTATTGCACTCAAGAAGCGACCACTGGCCCCTGCTAAGCTGAAAGCTGCCCAAGAAGAATTCTCAAGGCTTTTGGAAGAGGGAATCATCAGACCATCGAAAAGTTCATGGGCGTCACCACTGCACTTAGTCTCTAAATCAAACGGATCGTACAGAGCCTGCGGAGACTACCGTAAGCTAAATTCAGTGACAAAATCTGATGCATATCCTATTCCAAATATTAACACTTTACTTGAAAAACTCAACGGCAGCAATTTCTTCTCAGTGATTGACCTCAGACAAGCCTACCATCACATCCCGGTAGCACCAGAGGATATCGAGAAAACTGCAGTCATCACTCCATTTGGCCTTTTTGAATATCTTTACATGCCTTTTGGACTTAAGTGTGCTACACAGACATTTCAAAGATTCATGGACAACATACTTCGCGACGACTCTGCTTATTGTATGTCATATCTCGATGACATTATGGTATTCAGTCCAGATTTAGAATCTCATGCGAAGCATCTACGAAATGTCCTCTCACGCTTATCCAACCACGGACTCAAGATCAACTGTGACAAGACGCAGATTGCAACTACATCCGTGGACTTCTTAGGGCATCATATCACGGCCCAAGGTATTCAACCGTTGCCGTCAAAGACGAATTCAATCAAGAATATCAAGTCACCAAAGACTGTTAGCGAGTTGCAGAAAATCCTGGGAGTACTAAACTATTATCGCAAGTTCCTTCCGGGCCTTTCAAAACAACTTTATCCTTTGTGCAGGCACCTGCGGAACCGAAAAGGACTTAGCAAGAATTCCATCATTGCTTGGTCATCCGAAGACGAGGAATTACTTCGACTTGCCATCAACTCGTTAGCAAATGCCACAATGCTAACACATCCAGATTTTGAAAAGCCATTTCTACTCACGACAGATGCTTCTGAATTCGCTATTGGAGCCACGTTGGAACAAGAGATCGACGGAGTTCGGAAGCCTATCAGTTTCTACTCGCGTACTCTCCAACCAGTAGAAACGAGGTACGACACTTTCGGTCGAGAACTTCTCGCCATCCACGACGCAGTGCGCCATTTTATCAGCATCATTGGCAGTAGCAGATTTGTTGTTTTCACAGATCATGCACCACTAGTTAGCGCACTTCGAAACGCAACTTCATCTATCGCCAAGTACCCTGCCAGAGTGGAAAGACAGCTTTCTCGTCTAAGCGAATGGCAATTTGACGTCTTTCACGTCAAGGGCAAACAGAACTTCATTGCAGATGCCCTGTCCAGGCCAGACGTCTCTCTACAACCACCTTCGCCGTCACCATTCACTGTCAACTCCGTGGCACTCAGTGAACCTGCACTAACGCCAACTCTCCTGCGAACTGAACAACGCGGTGACATTCACATTCAAAGATCAATAGCCCGTCACCCAACCAAGTTCATATGCCGTCTGTGGGAAGGCTTACCAATTGTTTACTTCACGGGTACGCAGCCCAACAAGCCAGTTCTGCCGACCAGCCTTCAGAGAAAAGTTTTCGATTCAATTCACTCAATTTCTCACCCAGGAAGCCAAGCGACTGTCCGACTTCTTACAGATCGTTTCTGGGGTCACAGACTTAGGCAGAATGTTAAACGATGGGTCTCAGAGTGTGCTATTTGTCAGAAAAACAAGATCACACGACACACTCGTTCTAAGTTGCAACATTTTCGAACTACTTCTCGCCTAGCCATCGTCCACATCGACATAGTTCATCTGACAAAGGTTCAAGGTTTCAGCTACCTTCTAACTATGATCGATAGATTTACACGGTGGCCTGCGGCATTACCTCTTGGCACCATTTCTGCAGACGAAGTAACTAACGGTTTTATCTCTGCATGGATATCCAATTATGGTGTTCCCAATGAGGTCATCACGGACAGAGGCACTTGCTTCTCATCTGATCGTTTCAAAACCACCTTGCGGTACATGGGATGCATCTTACGCCAGACGACTGCCTACCATCCCCAAGCTAATGGCATGGTAGAGAGAATGCATAGGGAACTCAAAGCTGCTTTAGCATCCTCGTCCATTAATGGCAACTGGGTCGATGCACTACCTTTAGTTCTGCTTGCCATGCGTTCCCGTACTCGTGAATCCATTAAAACATCTGCGTCACAACTCTTGTATGGCATGGATCTACGCCTGCCTAGTCAGCTCCCACGTCTACTACCGGCACAAGATGACCCACAAGACGAAGCTACCCGCCTTCGACTTCATTTCGGTAACATGTCTGAACAGCAGCCGAGACATACGCCTCGTCCAGTCTTCGTTCACCCACAGCTCCACAGCTGCAAGAGAGTACTCGTTCGCAACAACAATGCTGTTGCACCACTACAACCAAAGTATCGCGGTCCTTACCCGATTTTGCTCAGACAACCAAAATACTTCATTATTATGCAAGGCGCTACACCGACATCAGTAAGCATAGACAGGTTGAAACCGTTTATCGAACCGCCTGATCCTGAGAGCGTTCAACCTTCTACACACGTCTCAGGCTCCGTCTGCCCACAATCTCAATATCCTGCTTTGTATAACGCGTAATTGATTTTTTTAACATTAACATTAACTATCAAAATTTTTTTAACCTTACGTTATTTTTCGCATTTGTCTCACGTGGCATAACCAGCTGTTCTTAGCTAACAATTGTGTAGCATTTTTGAACAGTTCTTTGGTATTATGCCATCTCTGAGGCAATGTTCGTGTACATATTTTTATGCAGTTACCTTTGATTTTAATGTATATATTTTTACATTATAATGTATTTCTCACACATGACATCACACTGCCTATTTTGGTATGACCAGCTACTTGGAGCTAACGCTTTCGTGTAGCAACACTAAGTAGTGATCAGCTTCATATCATGGTACAGGCCACTTTCAATGCATATCTCAACTTCATCAATTGCACAAAGACCACTCTACAAATGTCATGACCACAACGTCGAGCACTCTAGCTCCTTTGGTCGTATACAAACACATTGACGACGATCCAACCTGCTTAGGTTTTAACTTAAACCTGGCAAATTCAGAGGCGATTTACCTCGAAATCTTCACGCTGCGGCTCCCAAAACTTACACTGCTCTATTTTGCCTCACGTGGTATGACCGACCACTAGAGCTAACAATTTGTGTAGCAATTCCTAGTGGTTACCTGGCATCATATCATTGTTGAAGCAACCAACAAGCATATTTAAGCCCAGCATTTATGGTTCATCATATTTTTGCTTAACTCTTTTCGAACTCTGTCATACATTTCTTATCTAGCCTCGCAGAGAGGAATTTTTTTCCTTTTTTTCAGAGAGGAAAGTGTTGTAACGACACAAATTAATGGCCGACATATTGCGTAAATTAAATTCAATTTTATTTACGTTGCACCAATGAGAAAAAAGCGAAACTTGCCGTTTAACCAATAGTGTGCAAGTAGACATATATTACTATGTCATGCTATTTAAGCACGGCAATTTACCATGCAAGTCAGTTGTCGCATTTGCATTCTGCCTTGCGTTACGCGTGTGCGTTCTGTTAACCAGCTAGACGAGCCAAGTAATTGCAGAACTTGAACGAAGTTTTCCACATCGTGATTACAACACGACAACAGAAGGAACAACAGCCAGAGTCAACCCAAGGCTCTAGGACATCTTCACACTCTGAATAATTCAGGAGAACGCACGACCAGGCCCTGTTAAGGGCCCCCCTATCAGTAACAATATCTATATTCAGAGCACCTTAACCGAGTTTGTAACGTCGTACGGCATTTACTTGAAGCCGGGGCGTTTACACTATAAACGCTTTTTATTCTGGTTTTAAATACGCCTCTTTATTTTTGATCTTTATTTTTAACAATTGACTCATTTAACTGTTTAGGATAATTTTTCTTCAAGTTTGCGATCTTGATATAAACACCTGACCCATTATGTACATATGCCAGTATAAATTAAGTATTGTAAAGTGTAGAAAAGTAAATTCGTCCAGTAGAACGGTTTCGGTCTTATCGGTAACTTATCACATATTGTTCAGAATTGTCACTGAACAGGGCTCGAACCTGGGCACGTTAGCTACCGAATCTGGTTGTCTAGCCACTGAGCCATTCTCCTCAAAAGAGGAAAAAATGAAAAATAAATGATTATTGTATCTAATAACATTAATTCTATCTTTGCACATATAACACGAAATGTGAATTATATTAAAGCTCGCATTGCATTGGAATCATGTAAATAACTAGATTAACGAATAATGTTACTATGGAAAAAGCACGACAATCAATGTATTCATCAATGACGATTCACGGGATATTTGTTGCAAAGTTTGCGTAAGACTAAATTACGAATCATTCGGCGAAATCTGACAAGGTTGGCGTAATTCAGATTTTAATAATTAAAAAAAGATGAAGCAATGTTGCGCGCAATATTTGCTTGTGTATTTTATGTATTTGATAATCTATGTCAATTTGCAAGAAGGCGTTTTATGAAGTTTCTCCTAGCTATTTTGACAAAAGCAAAAACAAAATCATTGAAGAAATAAGGGAAAGATATATAACCTGGAGTTCTAGGTGATTTTATATCGACTGATATTGATAGACGTGTGTTTAATCTATCAAAAACTGAAATCGATTAGCTAAGGTTGAAAAACTTTACCGAAGGGCCGAGACTATGGAATCCATCCTTCAGATAGAATCGATTTTTGTTTCGCTATTTGACAATACGGCCGACTTAGAACATAGAAACACTGACTATAAAAACTGATTTCGGATTACTTTAGTTGATCAGGCTTCACGTCTGAAGTTGTTTAAATATATGGAACAGCATTTTCTTACAAAACAGCATTCGAATGTGCTTTAAAATATCAGCAGAAATATAGAAACCAAAATACTACGCGCTGATAAAGACATCGGCCTTTTTATAAAGGATAAACCAGACTATATTAAAAAATATGTAGAACGTGTGGAGTGATAATAAAAAAGTTCTTGCGTCTAAAGGATATATTAGATTAAACAGTCAAAGATGGGCTGAAGGTAATAAATTAAATTAAAAAACTTAACCGATGCCCGTTTAATTGATAAAGCCGTAGCACAGAAATTTAGACAAGTTAGATCCAATACATCAATCAAAATACAAACAACAATTGTATCAAAGGTAAATTCTGCGGCTTCATGTTTTGTCCGTAAACTACAAACATTGTGTAACCAACCTGGAAATTATTTGATTCCCGATTCCTTTGAGTTTGTTAACTTAACTCAAGTTATAACTGTTAAAAATAAGATTATGGTGCCATTCAATGTGATGTGCTCACCTAAAAATCTTCAAATCGAAAAAACTCTTGCTATTATATTTCGGCGAGCAGATCAAAACATATAGCTAATTGCTATTCCAAGTTATATTCTTTGTAAACATTTTAAATATGATATAATTTCGTTTTAATGGATGTAGACATAAATATGTTGATGGGTTGGAAATGGGGAGCCCTCTACTTCCAGAGTTAGCGGAGACAAACCTAGGACATTTTGAGAACTCATCACTAAGGGGAGATATAATTAAATTATCACAATATATACGCTAGGCTGAAGATAATTTTCATTTTCTTTAAACACCTGGCAGTCATAAACGCTGTCGCAATGTTACAATAAATCTCATATTATTGTCAACTTCACATTAAAGCACGAGAAAGAACATTGCTTATCGTTCGTGAAGTTACTTCTAAAGAAAGAGGTTGTCGGTAAATTAAATGAAACAATTTAGCATAAACCATCTTGGTGTGCACAATATTTTAATTATTGCAGTTAAGTGCCTTTCAAATATAAATAATCGACAGTTCGCGGCTGTTTGAAAAGAATTGACAAATAGGTCAGTCCAGACTCAAATGGTAGCAAATATACTAAAGCAATAAACGATCTAATGACTGATGGCTATACAAGACACTTGATTAAGTCAATTATTTAAAAAATTTAATCAATAGAATCACACGTTTTTGATACTAGTAAAGGAAATAATTTATCTAAACATCCCATTTAAGAGCGACGCTACATCACGCACGATATAAATTAAAATTGAAGCGGCATAAACACGAAAATTTTATGCAGCTAAACTCCTATTGCTATTTAAATAACACACTTGCATTTACCAGCAATTAAAGAGAAATGGACATTTATGTCGATCTAAAATATTATTTATCGGAATACATGTGAAAGTTATCGATCAACTTATGTAGGGTGATCCAGCAAACTTTTCATTAGCTAAATGCAAGAATATTGCGACTTGAACGCCTGTTTCGATCAATGTTTTCAATAGCAAATTGTATCACCGAAACCTGGCACGTATGTTCTAAAGACGTTGCCTTTCATATAATTACTAAATGCAAGAACAGAAATGAATTGTACACATATGAAACCCAGTAAATAAACAAACTACAGCTATATTTTGCAAGCAGATAAGCATTTTCAGACAATATGCCTGAACAGGGAGTGATGTTGGCTAATGATATTTCGTTCTCTAATTTCACACTCTCGTCTCGTTGAAATTAACTATATATTTTCATACAATATATATGTATATATATATATATATATATATATATATATATATATATATATATAAATATATGATAATGTTTACATACATGAGGAAAAATTGGGCCTGTAACGGTTATATTATCGAACAAAATTATTTTTTATCTTTGAACATGGAAAAGAAAATATGTATTTTTTTATTGAAACACGCATTTCAAAATACTATGTGTATAAACATATTCTTTAAAACAAGTTTGCGTGCTTGAAGTAAACACCAATCCCATTGTATTTAACCAGTCATCGAACAACATAACAAAACTACCGCCAGCTGCAACGCACTGACGCGTTTCGACCTTCCATGATCATCATCAGAGTACGACGGCAAACTGACTATCGAGGATCAAACCGCATTGAATATATATGGAAATCAAATTTAGATATGCGGCTCTCACCTCTAGCAGTCTTGCATACATTGAACTTGACTGGAAATGTCGGCTGCACAATTTCTATGCAGTCACGAACATTAACTGTTTGCAGCTTTCGCCACATATACATATATAGGCAATACAATTTAAACAATAATTGATTGCGCGGGTGGTGGTAACAATTCTTTAAATCAAGTTTGCGTGCTTGAAGTAAACACCAATCCCATTGTATTTAACCAGTCATCGAACAACATAACAAAACTACCGCCAGCTGCAACGCACTGACGCGTTTCGACCTTCCATGATCATCATCAGAGTACGACGGCAAACTGACTATCGAGGATCAAACCGCATTGAATATATATGGAAATCAAATTTAGATATGCGGCTCTCACCTCTAGCAGTCTTGCATACATTGAACTTGACTGGAAATGTCGGCTGCACAATTTCTATGCAGTCACGAACATTAACTGTTTGCAGCTTTCGCCACATATACATATATAGGCAATACAATTTAAACAATAATTGATTGCGCGGGTGGTGGTAACAATTCTTTAAATCAAGTTTGCGTGCTTGAAGTAAACACCAATCCCATTGTATTTAACCAGTCATCGAACAACATAACAAAACTACCGCCAGCTGCAACGCACTGACGCGTTTCGACCTTCCATGATCATCATCAGAGTACGACGGCAAACTGACTATCGAGGATCAAACCGCATTGAATATATATGGAAATCAAATTTAGATATGCGGCTCTCACCTCTAGCAGTCTTGCATACATTGAACTTGACTGGAAATGTCGGCTGCACAATTTCTATGCAGTCACGAACATTAACTGTTTGCAGCTTTCGCCACATATACATATATAGGCAATACAATTTAAACAATAATTGATTGCGCGGGTGGTGGTAACAATTCTTTAAATCAAGTTTGCGTGCTTGAAGTAAACACCAATCCCATTGTATTTAACCAGTCATCGAACAACATAACAAAACTACCGCCAGCTGCAACGCACTGACGCGTTTCGACCTTCCATGATCATCATCAGAGTACGACGGCAAACTGACTATCGAGGATCAAACCGCATTGAATATATATGGAAATCAAATTTAGATATGCGGCTCTCACCTCTAGCAGTCTTGCATACATTGAACTTGACTGGAAATGTCGGCTGCACAATTTCTATGCAGTCACGAACATTAACTGTTTGCAGCTTTCGCCACATATACATATATAGGCAATACAATTTAAACAATAATTGATTGCGCGGGTGGTGGTAACAATTCTTTAAATCAAGTTTGCGAGCTTGAAGTAAACACCAATCCCATTGTATTTAACCAGTCATCGAACAACATAACAAAACTACCGCCAGCTGCAACGCACTGACGCGTTTCGACCTTCCATGATCATCATCAGAGTACGACGGCAAACTGACTATCGAGGATCAAACCGCATTGAACATATATGGAAATCAAATTTAGATATGCGGCTCTCACCTCTAGCAGTCTTGCATACATTGAACTTGACTGGAAATGTCGGCTGCACAATTTCTATGCAGTCACGAACATTAACTGTTTGCAGCTTTCGCCACATATACATATATAGGCAATACAATTTAAACAATAATTGATTGCGCGGGTGGTGGTAACAATTCTTTAAATCAAGTTTGCGTGCTTGAAGTAAACACCAATCCCATTGTATTTAACCAGTCATCGAACAACATAACAAAACTACCGCCAGCTGCAACGCACTGACGCGTTTCGACCTTCCATGATCATCATCAGAGTACGACGGCAAACTGACTATCGAGGATCAAACCGCATTGAATATATATGGAAATCAAATTTAGATATGCGGCTCTCACCTCTAGCAGTCTTGCATACATTGAACTTGACTGGAAATGTCGGCTGCACAATTTCTATGCAGTCACGAACATTAACTGTTTGCAGCTTTCGCCACATATACATATATAGGCAATACAATTTAAACAATAATTGATTGCGCGGGTGGTGGTAACAATTCTTTAAATCAAGTTTGCGTGCTTGAAGTAAACACCAATCCCATTGTATTTAACCAGTCATCGAACAACATAACAAAACTACCGCCAGCTGCAACGCACTGACGCGTTTCGACCTTCCATGATCATCATCAGAGTACGACGGCAAACTGACTATCGAGGATCAAACCGCATTGAATATATATGGAAATCAAATTTAGATATGCGGCTCTCACCTCTAGCAGTCTTGCATACATTGAACTTGACTGGAAATGTCGGCTGCACAATTTCTATGCAGTCACGAACATTAACTGTTTGCAGCTTTCGCCACATATACATATATAGGCAATACAATTTAAACAATAATTGATTGCGCGGGTGGTGGTAACAATTCTTTAAATCAAGTTTGCGTGCTTGAAGTAAACACCAATCCCATTGTATTTAACCAGTCATCGAACAACATAACAAAACTACCGCCAGCTGCAACGCACTGACGCGTTTCGACCTTCCATGATCATCATCAGAGTACGACGGCAAACTGACTATCGAGGATCAAACCGCATTGAATATATATGGAAATCAAATTTAGATATGCGGCTCTCACCTCTAGCAGTCTTGCATACATTGAACTTGACTGGAAATGTCGGCTGCATATCTAAATTTGATTTCCATATATATTCAATGCGGTTTGATCCTCGATAGTCAGTTTGCCGTCGTACTCTGATGATGATCATGGAAGGTCGAAACGCGTCAGTGCGTTGCAGCTGGCGGTAGTTTTGTTATGTTGTTCGATGACTGGTTAAATACAATGGGATTGGTGTTTACTTCAAGCACGCAAACTTGATTTAAAGAATTGTTACCACCACCCGCGCAATCAATTATTGTTTAAATTGTATTGCCTATATATGTATATGTGGCGAAAGCTGCAAACAGTTAATGTTCGTGACTGCATAGAAATTGTGCAGCCGACATTTCCAGTCAAGTTCAATGTATGCAAGACTGCTAGAGGTGAGAGCCGCATATCTAAATTTGATTTCCATATATATTCAATGCGGTTTGATCCTCGATAGTCAGTTTGCCGTCGTACTCTGATGATGATCATGGAAGGTCGAAACGCGTCAGTGCGTTGCAGCTGGCGGTAGTTTTGTTATGTTGTTCGATGACTGGTTAAATACAATGGGATTGGTGTTTACTTCAAGCACGCAAACTTGATTTAAAGAATTGTTACCACCACCCGCGCAATCAATTATTGTTTAAATTGTATTGCCTATATATGTATATGTGGCGAAAGCTGCAAACAGTTAATGTTCGTGACTGCATAGAAATTGTGCAGCCGACATTTCCAGTCAAGTTCAATGTATGCAAGACTGCTAGAGGTGAGAGCCGCATATCTAAATTTGATTTCCATATATATTCAATGCGGTTTGATCCTCGATAGTCAGTTTGCCGTCGTACTCTGATGATGATCATGGAAGGTCGAAACGCGTCAGTGCGTTGCAGCTGGCGGTAGTTTTGTTATGTTGTTCGATGACTGGTTAAATACAATGGGATTGGTGTTTACTTCAAGCACGCAAACTTGATTTAAAGAATTGTTACCACCACCCGCGCAATCAATTATTGTTTAAATTGTATTGCCTATATATGTATATGTGGCGAAAGCTGCAAACAGTTAATGTTCGTGACTGCATAGAAATTGTGCAGCCGACATTTCCAGTCAAGTTCAATGTATGCAAGACTGCTAGAGGTGAGAGCCGCATATCTAAATTTGATTTCCATATATATTCAATGCGGTTTGATCCTCGATAGTCAGTTTGCCGTCGTACTCTGATGATGATCATGGAAGGTCGAAACGCGTCAGTGCGTTGCAGCTGGCGGTAGTTTTGTTATGTTGTTCGATGACTGGTTAAATACAATGGGATTGGTGTTTACTTCAAGCACGCAAACTTGATTTAAAGAATTGTTACCACCACCCGCGCAATCAATTATTGTTTAAATTGTATTGCCTATATATGTATATGTGGCGAAAGCTGCAAACAGTTAATGTTCGTGACTGCATAGAAATTGTGCAGCCGACATTTCCAGTCAAGTTCAATGTATGCAAGACTGCTAGAGGTGAGAGCCGCATATCTAAATTTGATTTCCATATATATTCAATGCGGTTTGATCCTCGATAGTCAGTTTGCCGTCTTACTCTGATGATGATCATGGAAGGTCGAAACGCGTCAGTGCGTTGCGGCTGGCGGTAGTTTTGTTATGTTGTTCGATGACTGGTTAAATACAATGGGATTGGTGTTTACTTCAAGCACGCAAACTTGATTTAAAGAATTGTTACCACCACCCGCGCAATCAATTATGGTTAAATGCTATTGCCTATATATGTATATGTGGCGAAAGCTGCAAACAGTTAATGCTCGTGACTGCATAGAAATTGTGCAGCCGACATTTCCAGTCAAGTTCAATGTATGCAAGACTGCTAGAGGTGAGAGCCGCATATCTAAATTTGATTTCCATATATATTCAATGCGGTTTGATCCTCGATTGTCAGTTTGCCGTCGTACTCTGATGATGATCATGGAAGGTCGAAACGCGTCAGTGCGTTGCAGCTGGCGGTAGTTTTGTTATGTTGTTCGATGACTGGTTAAATACAATGGGATTGGTGTTTACTTCAAGCGCGCAAACTTGATTTAAAGAATTTTTACCACCACCCGCGCAATCAATTATTGTTTAAATTGTATTGCCTATAAACATATTGTCACTGCATCAGATAGTGACGGCAATTCCTCCGATACACCGGTTTTGACCTTATAAAAATTTTTGAAGTACTCTACTGAATTTGCCACGGAGGAGACTAGAATCGAGGCACATTTGCTCCAGCGTAAATGACATTATCTGCAGCCACTTTTTACACGCATTTTGATATCATATACCAACGTATGTTTCTGGATAGACTTTACTTCTAGTGTGGCCTATTCGGAATATCATAACATCTGAAGCTTTAACTAACTTTGTAGGTATTTCATTTTTAACAGAATTTTGGATGTTAAATTGATATTGATTATATATATATATATATATATATATATATATATATATATATATATATATATATATATAATAGTGTCAGTACAAAATAAACATTTGATCTGCCTATTCTTCATTTAACAATGTTTGGTTTATACTAATTATATATATATATATATATATATATATATATATATATATAATAGGATTATTGTTTATATTACGTTCACATACTTGATATAAATTATTATGCGCATCACTTTATATATTGCTTGGAATTTTGTTGTGCCACGAGCGTAACGTTGAGAAAGGGTCATGGAAGAGGTCTAAAATGTGCTAAACTAAAATGTACATTGATCATGCAAAAGACTTGTCGCAAAAAGGATTCCCTGTCACGCAAAACATATCATTCAGCTATTAAACAATATTAGATTGCGTGAGTAATGCTAACAATTTTGAGATAAAAGAAACCCCTATTATATAAATATTTATTTCAAAATAAACGAAGCATTGTATAAGGTAGCAAAGGAAATTTATCGAGCATTCTGTAATTTGTACAATGCTTAATTTATATTGTCACATTAATATATAAAATGGGATGAATGCTTGTCTTTAATTACCAACCTTGGTTCAAATGATATCATTTGACTGTTTACATATTTTAACTTAGTTCATATTTTCCACCTTTATAATACGAATTTTGGTATAATTCCTAGCATCATTCTCATCTCATTTAATACAATGTGTATTTAATTTGCAATTTTCCTTCAAATGACCACACAGAAATTTAAATTTATAAAATTTCGATAAAACTCAATGTGTAAATTAAAATGGGTACAAAGTTTGAAAAAGGAAAACGTGCAGTCATTAACATGCGTCACCTCCAGTTTAGTCGCAATTTCCGTGAATGCTTTTCGATTTTCGTAAGACGGACATAAATCCGTTTTTGAAACTCTTAATTATATCGCTAGTGCCTATGGTGAATATATTAAAGATCATATATGTAGGATATACGTGCTAGATTTCAATAGCATGTTGCAGAATTCGGTGCGTGTTTTTACAATTCGACCTTTGCATTTGATGTGTAACCAGACTATTTTTAGACACCAAATACAAATTATTGACTGTTCTAAAATGAAAAATCCTGAATTCCCATTATAGTAATTTTTCAGAGTAATATGTGCTTTGAAATATTTTCTAAATTTCTTCACTAATAATAATGTAGTTTAAGCAGTCACTGTTTCATAAATATTGCGTAAATTAAGACCAATGAAATTTAGCTAAAATCTAAAACCTCATTTATTAGAGTATCATGTAGTTTGAGAGCTGAGAGTAACTTTCCTGTTGCTTCTCAATTTGCCAGTAGCACCGCGTCTAATGGAGAAACACCGATTGAATCGGCTGTAGAAGTTATTAATAATAATATAAAAATTAATAATAATAACAATAATAGAACTAAATATTAATAATAATAATAATAATAATAATAATAATAATAATAATAATATAACAGTTTTAAGGTATTACGCACGAAAGGCAGCCAAATTGAGTCCATTTGTTAAGATTGTGGACATGTATCTCGTGCGTGGATAATAAAAAATGATATAAAATTCATTTGAAGTCACTGGGTTTCAGTCTCAGCAAATAAGGAAGACTTAAATGAGCAATTACAAGTGAGTATCGTGCTACAAGTTGGCTCCGATTGAAAGGTTTAGTTAATTCAGAAACGCCATTTGGGGTTTTCATGTTACACTTTGTGCAGTAGACATAGATATCCAATTATGCAAGCATGCATTTCATTCAGAAATCAACTAAACGGCTTATTTAATAACATTTTAATTACATTCATCAACGCTGTGGTCTTTATATAAACACCTGACCGATTATATACTTGCATTTTCCAGAATAACCTAAGTTTTGTATAGTGCAGAAAAGGCAATTTATCAAGTAGACTGGTTTTGTCCTTATTGGGAAGTCATCACGCACTGTTCACTATTTTCCGCGGGCAGGGCTCGAACATTGGTAAGACTGCTTCGGAATCTGGAGCTCTAACCAACGAACCACCCAACCGCACACTACACATAATTTTCAGTTATGTACTAACTTATGTTTCACTGTTAGCCCTTCTTTTAGGTGAAGCCTATATTGCATCATTTAGTATATAATTGTACATTGTGTGTAGTATGCGGCAGGTTTCCTCATCGGTTAGAGTTTCCGATTCCGAAGCAGACTGGCCCAGGTTCGAGCCCTATCCATGGCAAATTCTGAATAGTACGTAATGAGTTCCCAATAAGGAAGTAATCAGTCTACTGGATAAATTGCCGTTTTCACAAAACATAAAACTTGGTTTATACTGTCATATGTTTGTACATATTGGGTCAGGTGTTTATATCAAAATCGCAAACTTGATTAAAATAATTGTAGCCACAACAAGAGCAACAAATATTCATTTAATTTCTACAATAGTTGGTTGATATTTTTTATCTCGTTACTAATTTCATAACTTGGTTTACTTCATGCGAACTTTTATGCATCTTTACCTCACTTTATTTTATTGACATTTAGTTATCTCAAGTTTTCTTATTTTATATTTTTTTAATAAAATGCCAAAGCATTACCTTATTCTCAATCTATTATATATATATATATATATATATATATATATATACATTGTTTTCATCATTCTTCTTTTCATGTGAAGCCAAGCTGGCGTCCCATTTGACCTAAATATGAAACTTTGCCTAACTGTTATATAGACCGGTCACAAAGACATCTGGAGCAGTGGTAAAAAACCCAAATAATTTAGCAGGATTTTTTTATAAATATTTCTTTCATTGTACCAAGCTCGCATTTCAAAAACAATATTTCTTTATTAGAAATTAAACATTCCACAAGATGCCACATTTCATTAATCGAATAGACCAGTTTCACTTTTCGTAGACACTTAATGAGAACTTGCTGTAAAATCTGCAATCTGGGCTTAAACTTGTGCAAATTTGCTTCAAAGGCACACAATATATTCACTTAGCAACTGAATCTACGCGCAACCTCAAAATCCAAGTTTTTTTAATCAGCATTTCCTTTATTTGACGACTAGTCTGTACCGCTTTCGGCCTAAAGTGTTTAATGAATAGAAACAGACACGATGTTTGAATATTGAGCAACAGTTCTTTTAATTAAGTTGGCGAGCTTGTAGTAAACACCAGTCCCTATGTATCACACTAGTCGGCGATCTACCTAGCACAATTACCGCCAGCTGCTATGTTGTTCGAAAGCTGGTTAAATAAAGTAGGATTTTTGTTTACTTGTCACGCAAACTTGATTTAAAATTGTATCTACCACTCGCGCAATCAATGTTTGTTATATTGTATTATATATATATATATATATATATATATATATATATATATATATATATATATATATATATATATATATATATATGGTGAAAGCTACAAAATTTTAATGCATTGAAATTGTATAGCCGACAGTTTAATTCAAGTACAGTGTATGTTAGATTACTAGATGTGGCAGCCGCATATCTTATATTGCTTACCATATATGTGCATTGGGATTTGATCGACTCTAGTCAGCTTGTCGTGATTGACTATTTTTGCTTCGTTGTTCGGCGCCTGTTTAAATACAATGGGATTGGTATAACATCAAGCTCGTAAACTTGATTTAAAGAATTGTTACGACCTCCCCAATTACTTAACGTGCTCTAAATGAGGACAAAACCTGTCTACCTCATAATTCTTCATTTCTAACTTTTCAAATGTTTGGTTTATACTGACAAAATAAAAGTTAAGATAGAAAAAGAGTCAACATTGTAAAAGTACATAAATATAAATCTAGTAGTGAAAATTTGAAAAAGTAACTAAGTGCCAATTTATATTGGGTTCTGTAATCGCCATGTCAAATCCAATGCGCGAAAAGACTGTCTTTGCTTTCACAGGTCTGGAAAACGTCTATTTATTGAAATCGATTCCAATAGGATAGTTTACCGACAAACCTAATTTTTATTAAAATTGCAAAACGGTTTGTTGGCATTTCGCTAATTTATAGAACATCACATGCTTAGTTTTTGCTTTGATCAAGGTTGCGGTCTTGATAAAAACACCTGACCCATTATTTATTACATATGTCACTATAAATTAAGAATTGTATAGTGTTGAAAAGGCAATTCATCCAGTAGACCGCTTTCGTCCTTATTGTGAACTCATCATGTACTGGCCAGAATTTGCCGCGGACAGGATTCGAACCTGGGCACGTCTGCTTCGGAATCTGGTGCTCTAACCACTGAGCCATCCTGCCACACACTACACTGCACACAATTTTCAGTTATATACTAACTAATGTAACTTGGTTAGTCTATTTTTCCTTTAGGTGGAGCTCATGCTCATCCATTTAGATCCAAAGTTCCAACTAACCATCCCCAATCTGTCATTTCTGAACAGACACCACATTACATGGGGAAGTGGTATTGAAATGAACATTTATATAATTAAACGAACATTGGTTGCGCGGGTGGTGATAACAATTATTATATAATCAAGGTTTCGGTCTTGATATAAACACCTGACCCATTAATTACTTACATATGTCAGTATAAACCAAGAATTGTATAGTGTGGAAAAGGCAATTCATCCAGTAGACCGGTTTCGTCTTTATTGGGAACTCATGTTTTAGTTTTAGAAGTATGTGCAGCACCAATCCTATTTTGTACCAACCTAGTTGGTATGTGCTCCGACAAACGTGGATTCTATATTCCACATATGATTTTCCGCAAGAAAAATGCAAATTATAGATAACATTAAATGTAGACAGCAGTGGAATTGTATCTTTCACACTATGTAGAGAAATTTGAGTGCTGGAAGTTATTCTAAACAAGTCAGCTGCAAAATATGTGAAAGCCAGAGCGGAACGCAATCTATCTCTTATGTGATTCATTGCCACTTCACCTTTTTGTGATAATTGACTATACATAGGTTTCTTATCAACAGTATAACCATTTACATCGGGATTTATTACATCATCAGGCTTACACCTATCTATAAAATGCGGTTGGTAACCGGAAATGATAAGTTACACACAAACTCCAACTCAGTCTGCGAATAATCTGTCAAACAGATGCATAATGTCCTTTTAAACAGTGATAATTGAATATACATAGGTTTCTTATCAACAGTATAACCATTTACATCGGGATTTATTACATCATAATGTCCTTTTAAACAGTGTCACATATAAGACTTTCTTAAATTTCAATTAGCAGCAGTTGCTGAAATGCAAATATTGCGCCGTCTTTTGTTTCTAATGGAAGACTGATCTGGGCAATATACCATCAGTTATACGTCTGAGCAACACATCAAGAAATGTTAAATTATCAATGTCCTCGATATCAATTGTAAATCTATTTATGGGTTGCCATTCATAGAAATTATTGAGTAGTTCTTCGGCGAGTTCTTGGTCATCACAGACAAAATATATACCATCACCATAACGATTGTAAAGTTTCACTTTACTAAATAAATCAAAGTTGTTATTTCCAAAATGCACATAAACGAATCGACCATGATACGGGCCAGACCGGAATACATTCCACGACCAATTTCTCTGTCGTATAGCTGACCATCAATTTAGGATTGAATATCTAAACAGCATGAGTGCATTAACCACTCCAACTGAGTTTCACCGAGTTTAACAAATTAAAAATAATCTCCGAAATAACGACATCCAAACCCAATAGTTTCCTTTCAAGGAAATTCAATAAATAGGTGACCCAAAATCAAACGAATACATGCAATTATTTTTATTATTCAATTTCTCCACATTTTCAACAAATTGAAGAGAATCTTTCAAACTGTACACAGATAGGTGAATTGTTATTTGAATTATTATTTATTATAATCGACTTTGCGATCTTGATATAAGCACCTGACCCATTAATTAATTACATATTTCAGTAAAAACTAAGAATTGCATAGTGTGGAAAGGCAATTCATCCAGTAGACCGGTTTCGTCTTTATTGGGAACTCATCATGTACTGGCCAGAATTTACCGCAGACAGGGCTCGAACCTGTGTTCTTCTGCCCCACCTAAAGGAATAATAGTCTAACCAAGTTACATTAGTTAGTATATAACTGAAAATTGTGTGTAGTGTAATGTACGGCAGAGTGGCACAGCAGTTAGAGCACCAGATTCCGAAGCAAACGTGCCCAGGTTCGAGCCCTGTCCGCGGAAAATTCTGGCCAGTACGTGATGAGGTCCCAATAAGAACGAAAATGGTCTAGTGGGTTAATTGCCTTTTGCTACATTGTACAATTCTTAGTTTATACTGACATATGTAAGTAATTAATTGTTCAGGTGCTTATATCAAGACCGCAACCTTGATTATAGTAATTGTTATTAACGCCCGCGCAACCAATGTTCGTTTAATTTGCTTTAATACGTTAGTCATCATTTTTACAATCCTTGCGTTGGCATATTTGTTACTGAAACAATTGTTCTCTGTGGAATGCCAAGTTTATGCGTCATTGATAAAGTGTACACCATTTTCCGATGTGTTCCGACTGGCTCAGTCGTTTGTGGCCACAATGTTTGATCCGCACGTCTGGTATACGGTATGATAGTTGTGTTGGAATTACGTTTTCAGTATTTTTCGTAGAATCACCTTTAGAATCCATTTTGCGTTGTAGACCAGAAATAAAATTATTGACCATAGAATTTTAATTATGAAGATCAATGACACACAAGCCAGACCATTTTGTTTGATGAAAGAATAACACGATCACGTTCTTTGAACAATACTTCTAAGAACACCTTATGCGCTTTATTTAAATGAGATTTCTTTGATCGTGATCAGGTTTCATATTCTTTAAATCAAGTTTGCGAGCTTGAAGTAAATACCAATCCCATTGTTTTTAACCGGTCGTCGAACAACATAACAAAACTACCGTCAGCTGCAACGCACTGACGCGTTTCGACCTTCCATGATCATCATCAAATTACGACGGCAAACTGACTAGCGAGGATCAAACCGCGTTGAATATATATGGAAATCAAATTTAGATATGCGGCTCTCACCTCTAGCAGTCTCGCATACATTGAACTTGACTGGAAATGTCGGCTGCACAATTTCTATGCAGTCACGAACATTAACTGTTTGCAGCTTTCGCCACATATACACATATAAACAATACAATAAAACAATAATTGATTGCGCGGTTGGTGGTAACAATTCTTTTGTTTTATTGTATTGCTTATATGTGTATATGTGGCAAAAGCTGCAAAAGTTAATGTTCGTGACTACATAGAAATGACCTATCCATTCAATCAATTCAATACGATGAAAGACCACTATCAACGATTTCCATATATTCAATACGATTTAAATCCTCATAGTCGAACGCCGTCTTCGATGACTCAATCATCGGAAAATCAGCTGTCAGTGCGTTCTGACGGAATTTGTTATGTTAATACGGCTGTTAGTTCAAAACAATGGGATTGGTGTTTACTTCAAGCTCGCAAACTTGATTTAAAGAATTGTTACTACCAACCGCGCAATCAATTATTATTTTATTGTATTGCTTACGGGTTTCATATTGTTGGAAAATGTCGACAAGTTTTATTTTAAACAATCGTTGTATTGAAGTCAGATTCTTCTTTGATAATTAAAACCAAACAACGACAAAACTTTTAAAGCTTGATTTTCGCTAAGAGACGAAGTTTATTGAAACCATCAGATAGATCTTCCAACTATATGCTGTTCATTGCCATGAACGCAAAACGTCTTTCCATAAGTGATAACATCGCGCTTGTATCAAAGTCTGTTTCTACTTATATAATTAAAACCACGCAATGAAGAATGTTTGAAAGCTTTAGTTTTGCAAAGAGAATAATTTCAATAAAATCATCAGACGGATTCTCCAAATGTGCTAGGATATTACTTATTTCTGGTCAAGACATTTCCGCACTATAAAGTCCCAAAGAACGAAGATTTTTGTTTGTTTTGAGATAAAACTACCTATCTCAGTTTCTCGGCAAAAGTGTGAGGGATATGTCGAGTTTCGCAAAATTGTTTATAAGAATATCCGGATTCTAATTCCTCTGCTAATTTAAATCTATTTTTCACAATATTTTCATATATAACGACAATGTTTATATGTTAATTATTCTTCAAATCAACAAAACATGTATTACTCGATATGAATTTAAAAAAGAAATTTAAATTTTTTAAATAAAATTCATAGTACCCTTTCCATGTGCAAAAATAAAAAGAAATTTTATCAGATACAAGAAATGCTTTTCTCTCATATTCTTCCCAAATATCGACAAATGAACATCAATATATATGTAAATTGGAAGGCAAAGAAAGATAGTTTTGTGTCCTTTCAATATAAACTATTAACAGCTTGTGGTTCTTTTTAAGAATTGACAGGTTGGATAGTCAAGATTCAAAAGAAAACGAATATAATAAAACAATTAACGATTTTATGTTTAATGGCAATTCTAGACAATTAATTGATTCAATTATTATAAGGAGAATTAAACAGAAACAGACGTATTAATGAACAGAAAAGAAAACAGTCTATCTGAACATCCCATTCAAAGGGGATGCAGTTTCCCACATAGCACAAAAGAAAGTTAAAGCGCCATTAATACGCACATTTAATGCAGCTAAACTCTAAGTGTTATTTAGGGTAACACACTTGCCGTTACCAGCAATCAAAGAGAAACAGCCGTTAATTTCGACATCAAATATTATTTACCAATATACCTGTTCAAGTTGTCGATCAACTTACGTAGGCCGATCGACCAGACGGTTAATTACTCGAATGAGAGAACATTACAATTTAAACGTCTGTTTTAAATCAAGCGATAAATAAACGTCAGCAGAAGAAGCATGTTTAAGCATTGAGTTTGAACTGGAGTTTCCTTTTTTCACACTCTTACCACGTTTACATATTTCTGCCTTGTTTTAACTTTCAATTCATATATAAAGAGATGTTCATTTGTAGATACTTGAGAAGAACATGAGAGAGAAGCGTTTCATGTGTCTGATAAAATTTCGTTTTATTTTTGCACATGGAAAGATACTATGAAATTTAGATTTACAATGTAGAGCTTATGTTTCACCTTATCATATGCTTTTATTATAAGCAGCATTTAGATAGGAAAAGATTCCCCATTGGAAACATACATAACAACACATCTTATTCAAAATGTTGAAAAAGAGGACACGAAGCTAAGTGCAGTTTAACCAGGTCAGATCGGGTTGGCCAGTTAAAACGTTAAGTAGGAAGGTATGTCACATAGGCTCTGCCTAAAGGAAGGGATAAACAAAATGTTAGTTACTATGTGACAGTAAATTGCTTCTGTTTTGCATCAGCGGTTGTGCTGTGAATAAGTGTAAGTTTCCGAAGCAAATGTGCCTTTGCTCGAGCGTCTGTCATGGCAAATTATGCTAAGTATTCGACGATTTACCAATGAGGAATAAACGGGTCTAATTAACGAGTTGGCTTTTTCCTATGGGATATATATATATATATATATATATATATATATATACATCTCTGCCTGTGTAATAAAGATCACATACAAGTTTCATTTTTATACCAACTTATGATATTTTTAAAATATTTAGTTGTCCACTTGAGTTAAATCTACTTTTATTAAAGGGCCGATCTATTATACTTATATGTTGGAGAAATGAATTGGCCTTTCTAATGGCTAATAATTTACTTTAAAGAAAAAAACAGTGAATAATTAAAAGCACATATAATGTATTTAGCTTATACTAATTAATTTAAACATAAGCATGTTTTAGCTGTAAAATCCTAAAATACCGTTAAATAGCACATAAAATTCATAAAAGGCAGATTTTGTCCTCAATGTGCACTCACTTATTAGTTGCGAAAATTTGTGAAACCGGAATTTGAACTAGGGTTAATTATTTAAGTCTTGCAACTCATTCACTAATATACTAAGGCAATACATTGTATAAATCTTTCAGTAATGCACCAAATGGAGCCTTTGGTTAGTCTTTTCTATAAGTGAATCTTATTCAGTATCGTCTTTGGACTAAAGTTCCCACAGCTATCGTCAATTTGTTATTATAAACTGTGCCGCATACCCTCTGAGGTGACAGGTGCAAATTGCCCGCAGCAATTATTTAGGCTTTAAGTATTTTCTACCGGAAATACTAAGCAACAAATCATTCTAACACAGGTCGCCAATAGGTGAGAACGGCAATGCTTGTGTTTTTAATACTATGTGACGATTAACATAGCAAAGTAATCTTGTCACACACATTTACACTGTGCATATACAATCTTACAGCCCAGTTTACTACTCTCTACCCAACTTTATCAAAAAAGTACACCATTTATGATTGAAAGACTAGGACGCTACAATTTTGGATAAAATTTGCGAATTACCCTATAACAGAACCATGTCATTCATAACTAAATGGGGAGTTTGCGTTTCGTTTCTCCTTCCATGAAGCAAAATAAAACTCACAACACGTATGACATTAACAAGCAATAATAAGGCTATTTACTGCACGCCAAAATTAATAGAAATATGCACCATTTGTTGATCCAAAACATTTTGATTCCGCAAGCATGGTATATGTATCAGGTTGGTTATATCATCATATATTTATTCAAGTTTTAATATTCTGTTTTTTTATGTTTTTGCATTATGCACAAAGCAAGAAAATGACTTATACCATCTTAAAATCGCTTGCACCAAAATTTACATGAAATAGAAATTTACGCCATTTTTGTTACAAATACACACACGATAGACGTTCAACTTTACGAAATTTTTCTGTATGCGAAATTTCGCACCAAATCTTGGCGATGTTCAAAATTAAAATATGATGCGTTTATACAAGCTTTAAACAAAATAAACGGCAATTAACAGCTGCGAAATGACATAATTCACGAAAAGCAAGCTGTAATTATTCTCTCAAAAACGATTAATATCCTTGTAAAATGACCAAACACAGCGCATCCAGCAGCATATATTACTGACATAGAATTGTAATTTAAAGGATATAAGGCCAAAACAAATTAAAGAATCAAGAATTTACACAATATTTCGCGCGAACCGCGGAAATAAGCATTAAAACACATTGAAAAATGTGATTTTGAGAGTAAGATTCGTCGAGGGTAGACAACAAAACATTTGTAATTTTGATAATTAAACGACCAATGGTTACGTTGACCATGGTATCAATTATTTAAGTCAGGTTTGAATTCTTGAAAAAAAACAGTCCCATTCTATACATACATTTGTCAGTATAAACTAAGTGTTGCATAATGTAGAAAAGGAAATTCAGCCAGTACACCGATCTCGTACTTATTGGGAACTATTCATGTACCGTCCAGAATTTTTAGCGAAAGGTCCTCGAATATGGGCACGTCTGCATCGTAGTCTTTATGTGTAACTATTTTAGCAGGGGTAGCCAGTCGTTTTGTAAAAAAATTTAGAATCTTGATGATAGATTTAAATAAAGATTAATGACACTATTTACCCGTTAAATGTAGAGACAATGAATTTAAATTATGCACTCGGAAACCAATTCATAAATAGGCACACGCTATTCTTTTCATCAGATAAAGCATTGTGTTTGGCTTTCATGAGCCAGATAAACGTCTGGATATTCTGCCAAAAATTTCGTTTTAATACGTCATTTATGCTCCTAAAACTGCCATGTTTGTGAATTACGAATGAAGAAGCCTCCTTGCTATATCACGGAAATTCCACAATTTTCAAGCAACTTAAAATCATATGAGTTATTTGGCAGGCAGTTGAAAATTAAAATAGACAAACGTAAACATGTACTATAAAATATTTTATCCGGATTCAAATAATGTTTGAGCGCTTGTGAAGTATTTGACTTTCATTTGAATTATTTTTTCATAAAATGATACATATAGAAAATAATTGTGCATGTATTAAATATCTTATAAATAAAAATATAAAACTCACTTTAATTTAGCTACCAATTTACGGGGAAAAACATTCGCAAAAAGTAGTAGATAAGGTAATATTTAAGATTTCAACCGGTGTTTATAGGATGTCAAATGCGATCCTACCTTTCCGTGATACTGTTTGATTCAGAAAATCAAAATATTTCAATATTCTCATTTAAAACAGTACATAATCACAGGATAAATGTTGAACAACGCCTTTATGCAATAACCGTATTTGTCATGTACTGTTGGTAAATAAAAATCAAAAATATATATCGGATAGAGAAACATTTTCCACACCAAATAACCGGTACTCGCAGGCATCGATGGAATAATGGCTCAGTGAATTTTATATTTTAAGCCGTAGGTAGTTTAACATTTAAATCTTTAAAGACATTCATTCCAGTTTATAAAAATTTTGCGCCCTATTTAATTAAATTACAAACATACAACTCACTCGAAAATGCGTAATCGCAATGCTTATGTGTCATTTAGCCCAAAATTACATACGACTGGTATTTACCTCAAATATTATTTTGAACCAAAAACAAATAAATGATTGAAATTTAAGTGTGTGCGTGTGTGTGTGTGTTGTGAAATGGACATGAACAATAACGACTTTTTGAGAAATTTAGCATTTTGAAATTGGCAAGGACGTTTTTAACGGATCTAAGTTATTTCGTTTTCCGACTTGTTTACAATATATGCTGATTCTAAATATGCGTAGGCAAGATGAATAATTGCATAGTCATTTAAATTTACAATTCAATTTATGTTTTGATTTCCTTTATGGTAAACGAAAGAACTAATTTGCATTTTTGTACGGTTTTTATGTGTCATTTTCCAAAGAACAATGGCAAATATGATATAATGCTCGCAACTCAGTTGCATTGTGTAAATGACCGTAAGTTTGACGATGCCGCCTCTTGCATAATACAACTGGGAATTTTTTAAAGAAATTAATAATCTATTTTGCAGTACTGCTATCCAGTTTTTTGCCAAAAGGAACAAGATGTCCATTAGCCGACTTATAGAAATAGTAGATTTGGACAAATAAGTCAAATACAAAGATTAAGCGGCCGAAGACTGACAAGTCAAATACTCATTTTGCATATATTCATTTATTAAATATGGTCAATTTTATTCATAATTATTATGTTGTTTTACTTGAAAAAGCCATTTTTTATAAGCAACCACGCTATCCTAAAAATATACGCGTGGCATTTTTCTCCGTTTTACAGATAATAAGAAAATTAAAAAAATGAATCTTTATTACTGAATAAAGATTTCTAATGGAGATAAATGACATCTCCAATAAAGGTCTTAACTTAACTAGCATAATTAGCTTGGCTTTGCCATTTTTAAACATGAAAACCCTATCACAAATTTCTCTAATAGTTAGGAAATAATGTCTGCCATCTGGGGACAAATTGAAGTTTAAATGTTAATAACTCGATTAATGTAAATATCAGTAATATGAACCTGGGCAAGATTAAAAGCATTGTTTTTGCAAGAAACAAAGCAATGATGCTTTTTCTTGTTGTTGAAACTTACCCTTGTAAATCCACTTCTGGTAAAATCATCATCGTAGCTGTTTGTTCAACGATAACTAGTGACAAAACATGGATTATATTTATTAATTTCATTCATTAGAATTCGTGCAAAATTTGATGAATTAATATTTGTCATCGCCTATACAATAAATTATTAATTATGGAATTGCTGAGATTGTTTCAAAACTCATAAATTTAAATAAATTGTGCATTTGACATTTCTCACGTATTTTAAAGCTGTGATAAAAAGCAAGTTTAGCAAAAGATATACTTAATGGCAGTCGAAGCAGTTTTAAATACTTATAAGATTAAATTAACATTGGCTGCGCGGATGGTAATACAAATTATTTAAATAAAGGTTGTGGTATTGATATGTACACCTGTCCCGTTATGTACATACATAATTAAATAAATTAAGCATTTCATAATGTAGAAAAGGCGATTCATCTAATTGACCGGTTTCGTCCATATTGGGAACGGATCACGTATTTCACAGAATTTGGCGCGCACCAAATTGCAAAAGATCACCGACAGGTTTATCTTAATGTTTTGTAGGTATAAAAAATATGGTTTTGATCACTATACTGCAATGGAATTTTGGTAACTATACGAGAACAGATTTAACTGAGATAAAGTTCAAGAAAATAGTGAATTTTTCTTGCATAACACAGTAACACCAGTAATTTAACACTTGACAGAGATATCCTAAATGATTAGGTGAAAATATGTCGGATCTGAAATTAAATAAATAAATGGAGAACAGTGAGATCTAGCACAGGGTCACAAATTTATAATATCTGTAGCAATAGCAGATGAATATTGTTTTTGTAATTAAACTGTGTTCGTCGGATCTTCATTTTAATTATTCAATTAAGTCTCACAGTTTCGATGTTCCTGTTATGCATTAGTTTAGACTAAGATTCTCAAATAGGCAGTGTCTCTATGCTCAATCAGAACTCACCAACATAATCTGCGCTACTTCACAACCATATCTCAATGTACTTGTGCGTAGAGATTCCAACAAACGCAGAGTAAGCCATGTTTGAACCCAAACTTTTATTAAGCTTGGCAAACATTTTCAGTGCTTCAATGCTTGGACAGAAATAAACTTGTTTGGACTTAATTCAAGCAAAATGTAGCAAAGCAGTTTCAAGCAAGTTAGATAAAAGTAAAATTAGTCTATTTTGAGGACAGTGAGGAATTGAGATTGCGTTGTAATTTGAGCCGTGGAAGGTAGGTCGGTATTGTCCGTGCATACAAATAGCTCAAAAGAAATCTTAACTACATCGCCTTGTACATAGGGCGTAAGAAATATGAAACCGGCGAAGTATGCGCAAAAATGTTAAACTGTAGGAGAATTGCAAAGGGCTTTTTGTGCAGTCAAATAATTGGACAAATAAAATCGCGAAGAAATGGGCGGCAATTGAAGGTGAATCTACGAGTGAAGAAATCATATTTGGCCAACCTATTGATAAATAGTGCGCAAAATCACAAATACACTGTTTTACTAAATGCATTATTCTTTCCTGCACGCATACGAATGATAAAAAAAGATGTCAACAATACTAAACGTATAATCAAACATAATTCCGTAATAATTTCTAGCAGAGATTTTATAATCGTACAATTCCTTCAATTCATGCTAAAGGTATTGAAAAATAGAACTTTACGCTCGATTTTTGTAGAAACATCCCTGTTCTGCAAGTACAATTTAAAGGCATTTATATATTTAAAAACTAACATTGGTTGCGCGGGCGGTGATAAAAATTATTATAATCAAGCTTGCGGTAATGATATAAGCACCTGACCCATTTATTACTTACATATGTCAGTATAAACCAAGAATTGTATAGTGTAGAAAAGGCAATTTATCCAGTAGACCGATTTCGTCCTTATTGGGAACTCATCATGTTCTGGCCAGAAATTGCCGCGGACATGGCTCGAATATGGGCAAGTCTGTTTCGAAATCTGGTGCTCTAACCACTGAGCCGCCTTGCCGCAAACTATACAGGGTGGTTCAGTGGTTAGGGCACCAGATTCCGAAGCAGACGTGCCCAGGTTCGAGCCCTGTCCGTGACAATTTCTGGCCAGAACATCATGAGTTCCCAATAAGGACGAAACCGACCTACTGGATGAATTGCCTTTTCTACACTATGCAATTTTTAGTTTCTACCGACATATGAAAGTAATTAATGGGTCAGGTGCTTATATCAAGACCGCAACCTTGATTATAATAATTTAAAGGTATTTTCAATTTGTCCAGACTAGTGCATTTGGCCTACAAACTGCTTTGTGAAGTGAGAAATTCACAGATAACGGTTTTGAAGAAGAATAATTCTTTTACAATTCTTGATGTAGATACCCGTACGAACCGTCTGGTTCGAAGTATGATACATAAGAACACTTTCGCATAAGCTACATCTTATCTGGAATTAATTCTTATTTACCACATAGAATAAAGGAATGAATGTATATTTTATTTATAAAACTGAGATTGCTAATTTCTTGCCTGTGCGACCATCAATTTTGGTAGTTGATTCTTCGTAGTGTGGCAGTGTTATTAAAGCTTATGTCCAGATCACTATATCGATTAACAAAAATTGGATTGTAGAATTTAATCACTATCAGAAATCATAGTACCCTTTCCATACGCACAATTAAAAGGAAACAGTTTCAGCTGCAAAAGCTGTTTCTTATCATGTTCCTCTTAAGAATCGGCAAATTAGTACATATTTACTTATATATTGAAAGACGAAACAAGATATGAAATGTAAACGCGGTGAGTGTGAATTAAGGAAATAACCAATTAATTGAGTGCATCACCTCCAGTTCAAGCTCAATGCTTGAAAATTTTGCTTCTGCCAGCATAAATCCGGCTGCAGTCTGTTCATCAATAATACTTCGTATGTGATTAACTCCTTTTAGTAATTATTTTAAATGGAACGTCTGCAGAGCATATGTTTGCGGGTTAAAAATGTTGCGCAATTGCACACATGTATTCACTATTTGAATTAAAACCGTCATTTAATGTGCTTTCATTTAAGTAATTAACCGTCTGGTCGTTCGGCGCATGTACTTTGGTAAAAGATGATTGAGCTCGACATTAGAGAATTTTCACTGTAATTGGTGGTAAAGGCAAATGTGTTATCTTAAATAACACTCGTATTTTAGTTGCATTAAATATCCATGTTAATGCCGTTTAACCTTGCTTCTGTTCTTTGCGGGATACAACATCCTCTCTAAATGGGATGTTCAGGTAAACTGCTTTTGTTCTGGTACCTAATACCTTTGCTTCACTTGATTTACCCTTTCGATAATTGACTCAATCAATCTGTCAATTCTTGATAAATAGCCGCGAACTTTTGATTATTTATACTTAAAAGTCATTTAACTGCAATAATGCAAATACTGTGCAGACCAGGTTAGTTTATGGTAAATTGTTCCATTTAATTTACCATTTGTAGTACATTTAAGAAAGGCAGACAATCAACTTTCTCATGCTCTGACAAGAAACTGAAATTTCTATGCGCTTAATGGAAACTTTGAAGCAGTGTTCGTGATTGCGACCTGATTATAAGTACAAGAAGCATGTAAAAATACCGAATAATTGTGACACTCTGTAATGATGCGTTTTCTTTACATAGCTATCTATTCACATTTACATTTTCTGTTTTTCACTTGTATATATATATATATATATATATATATATATATATATATATATATATATATACATATATATAAAGATATGTTCATTTGTATATAATTGAGAAAAGTATGATTAAGTAACGGTTCTTGTATCTGATAATTTTTTAATGTTTGTACATGAAAAATGTACTTAAACTCAAATTTACCTTTTACATGACACCAACATCCATAAAGGCGCATTCTGTTTCATGTAATATGCTTTTACATTATCGGTTTAATGAAGTTCATGATATTTTTGGATTATAATGCCTTCCCGTGACGTAAAAATTAAATCATCGTAGTAAATTTCTTCTGACTAATTATTTAAGATCGAAAAACTTTAATTTTTGAAAAAAAGTAGTATGCAATGTTATAAAATTTACATTAGCACCTTTGTTTCATCTATTCAGTTTTCTATTAAAGAAATTGCATTCATGTATGAATTTAATTCATACGAAAAAAAAGTTGAAAGAAACCATATAAATCTAACTAACGCTCTTTTGAAATAAAAGATTATGCTATTTCTCAGTGGGTTCCACAGCCTAGTGTTTTTTATTGAGCAAATTCCTATAATACTTAAATATGCAGCGATATAGTGACGCCCCATTTCACATAACTTAATTATATTTAAATAGCTAGGTTCGGTTTTCCCGCCTTTCGTAAATCAATAATATTTTAGGAAATGACTCAAATGCGACATTGTTATTTTTGGTAGACACTAAATTCGTGTGTACTCACTGGGGCACGGATTTAATCATCCATTAATTCTGGCTGCATTTGATTGACAACGTACACGTTATAAATTAACAACATGTAGAAGTATTTTTCGGCTTTTACATCTATTGCGTTGTATTAAATATTTCGTCTGGGATATACGCGCATTAATGCTTTTACATGATAGGCAATAGATTAGACTCTGGTCATTGAAGTGTAGATTTTGTCAATTTTTTGTTCATGCCTGAATTTACTGGCCATGTAAACAAACAGATTTATTAAAGATGAAAGCTCTGATTTCGGCTTTCATATCTATCGAATTTCATTACATGTTTCATTAGAGATTAACGAACAACATCACTCAATTTTTGCAAACACCAGATTTTTATTTCGTCACTGAAACGTAAACTACACCGTCTGACTTTATAAAAACATTTTATTTACAATATATCCAACACTAATTTGGGTAAAGTCAGATGCGGATAAAGTTGTTATGCTGCTTTTAAGGCCAGGTCACGAGCGTAGTGCCATTTATGAAGCCTAATATAATTCAGCTGTAAAATTAGAGAAATCCAATGCAAATCGCGGTCTATCTTTTACGGATCTTACATAGAAAATACACTGCTGACTTTGACGTGCGTTAGAAATGGACTTAAAATAAGCAATGTAAGGCCATCGTATTTCTAAAGTAAGATTTAACATCTACTTTGCGCTTAATTACAGGAAATTTGTGGCATAAAGAAGCGACACAATTCTAACTACGACAAAGCTCTGGATCAATTGATTGAATTAATAAGGAAAAAACCTGTTCTGCAGAATATTTCTCATTTGGAAGATGAAATATTTGCCTATATGAGTCATTTGCCAAATAAATAAACAAAACGCATCAAGATAACCGTGATTAAGCATTTATAATTATTCGGTATTATCAGGAGAGGTAACTAGATTTATGTCCTTCTATCAATAAGAAAAAGGCGTCATGATTTATTTTTTTGACATCTTAGTTTTAAAATATTTCATGTCTTTTTTCAGGATGTTCAGACTACGTTGCCATTATCAGAAACGAGCATTACAGGCACAGACTTTATTGAATATAATGAGCCCAGTTTAGATGTTTTAGCATTTTTTTATCTACCAAGTTGTTTGGAGAATATACAATTGGAAAAGTTTCTTTTGTCTAGAAATTTAAATACAATTCCGATTAGTTTACTTAGATTTGCAAAATGGAAGGCAGCAAAAGAAGCCTTTTAATTCAAATTGTATGCACATTTCACCTTCTTCAGAAACAACATTGTAAGCAATGTTGGAGATTAGGCTATGTAATTACAAGCAATTATTTTAACGCAGTCGCCATGAGTAACATTTTCTAAATATCGATAAAAAATGAAGTCCAAGGCAAATTACTTGTTTTCATAGGTAGTAGCTTTATATCCATTGATCGAAAGGAATGATAGCTATTGTTATCTGCTACTAAACGACATGTAGAATGATCTCAATGTAGAAATACAAAAACGAGTACTACTATATTGTTTAACGCACGGTTCTTGCAATATCAGCAAATTATTTTATTGACCAATTTCTGTGCGGTAGAGAATATTTATATATCAGCTCATCGTTGACAAATATTAAAACATAATGTAGATGCTTTCACATTTGATAATTTAAAAGGGAATCAATTCGATTCCGGCCTGAGGGAGAACAACGTAGGTATATTTAGCTTCTAACCTCTTCTTCTCATTTCTCTCCATAGGTTGCTAGCAACATGTATAAATTATTAAATAAATGTGAACAAAAAGAAGGGGAATATTCCAACATTCTTGCCTAAAGCTAGTCAATGTGTCATTTAGTTGTGCAAATAATACTGTTAAACTACGGAGATGAACCCATCGGTAGAAATATTGGAAAAAGTATATCTTCCTGTCATCTGCGGCCGGCATCACACTCATTACACAATTTTATTTTGAACAAAGTTTAAACCGGAGTTTTTGGTGTCTGATAGGTAAGTAATTTAAATTAAATGTCACGCAATTTGCTGAACTTCCACATTGTGCTCCGTAATTATCAACGTTACGACATTGTTTGCATATCGAGTAAATTAAATAGGGAAGATTTGTTGTTTGAATTAATCTTTCAGTTCACCCGAGAATGACCATGCCACAGTTGTTTCCGGACGACAGTAAACAGATCTGAAGAGTGACAGTTGGTTACGACAATTATACTGTAAATGTCGCAGAAACAAAATCAGCATTGGTATTCAGTTTCTAACTCGCAACACAAAAACTTTATTGAATAGCCTGGATTGTGATTTATCAATGTGATATAACAAAATAAATTTTTTTATCCTACCAATGTTTTGGCTAAATCACGTTGCTAAATATTTTTATATTATTTTTTTCTTTTATTTCGTTCAAGAGCTTTCACATAGAATAAATATGAATAAAACTTATTCTTAATATCATTCGGTTGGATGAAATTATTTATGTATGGATGATTTATTAAAATTATAGAATAAATTTTAAGCATCGACATATTTATTACGAATTTTGCAAATTTTGTTAACTCGCACCTAGATAAACGCGCAAAGATACAGTTTAACCCATGATTTTGTTGAGCCAACAGTATAACAATGACCTGAAAAAACCTATTGTTTCACATTTTTCGAAAGTTTTTGTCACCTTAGGGTGTGGTCGCTTGCCCTTAATGAATACAACCAAAGGCATGTTATTAAAACACATGATTATTTTTTTACTACATGTATGTAATACTCGTCCGGCAGATTGCATGTAAAATAGTACGCAATCTCTGAAAACATATTGAAAAAAGACGTACGGAACAAATTATTTTTACTAATAGAATTTTTTCAGAGACATTCATTCCTCAGCCACAGGTCATTAAATGCTATTGTAGAAACCGTTTATAGATAATCAACAAAATGTATTAATTATTTTGAATCATTAAGTATCGGAAAAGTTAATATAATTAGTTTATTCGACGCTATACCGCTTTTAGAGCTTAATCAGATTGGCCATGATTATATGAAGCAATAATGCTGGTGCTAACCAAAGTAGCGATTTCGTAACGATATAATAAAATAAAAATTTTATAAAAGGAACCACTTTGCGAAGTGCCCAAATTTCAAGAAACATTCGGGAAACCAATTGATGGAAAGAAAATATACATTAAACTACATATCTCTTCATGCGAACTTAGGTATACCGTTCCTTTCTTCATTCAGATAACTTGTTACTAGGTACGCTCAACCCAATAAATACCAATATATATGTTAATTCTCCGCTATCGAGAATATATAAATATTATATTCTTTATTGTATGTTTTCATGAAAACCACGATTTTATGTAATCTGATTCTATCATAACCAAAATAGAAGACTTCGCTAAAGTAGTAGGTGTTCGGGATGACTGCTATTCTCAAGTTATGAGAAATTCATTTTATTTCGAAATGTGTGGTATATTGTATCAATTAAAGGGGTATATGTTATGTATTGTGAGTGTGTTTTTAATTAGCATAGCAAATAGCCTTATATGCATCTGACACTTCTACAGATTAAATTTAAGTACGTATGAGAGATTGTAAAGTTCAACTCTCCAGAATTAACTGACCAAATATATAGTTAGAAGCGTAATGCCGACTTCAAATGATGAGTCAACAGTAAGCACGAATTGGATTTGTGCATAAAGTTCAACTTTTCTAGCTGACCTTTGCATATTCATGGGGTCCTATTTGATTTAAAATTTTATTCGTTACGTTATGACAAATACACAATTGAATAATTAGTAACAGTTTTGAAATTATTTTGTGAACAATAAAACTGAGCGACAATTGATCCATTAGTTTTTAATATCCCATACATAAATTATGTTTTAAATCTTAGTTAAGGCGATTACCGCTGTGCTAGGGCTATGATAATGAAAGGTTGAAAGTCGTTTGTACGTACGAAGACCTGTAGATTTGCTAAGTTCTACGACTAGTTAAACATAACTTGTGACAGGTATTTAATTCAATTTCAGAAACGACAGCACTTGCGTTTACTTTACATTGCATGCCAATTTTAACATGGTCAGTTGAAAGAAAAAAATTTGTTTATCATGTCTATTATCGAATACTAAGCTGCATTAATAGTTCATTTATTAAATATTGGAAGAAATTTTGCTAATTACACAAATTAAATTTAATAAAAGTATGTATTAGGTGTAGCGAACCAAGTAACAAATTAGTTCAGTTGTGACCAGAAGGATAAACCAAAGACAGCATGAACGGACAATATAATCTCATGCACATTCGTTTCGTGCTTACTGGCGACTCATCAGTAGGAGCCGGTATTACGCCCTTTAACCACTATATATTTGGTAGAAGAATGTGGAATAATAGGACGGTACAATCTCCTAGACGAATGTGAAAACCTGTAATAGTGAAGCTAACATAATCTGAAGTCAACGACAATACGACTTCAACGCTAACTCACACTATATAATATATATACCGAGTCTGTAAAGGATACTAACACTATAGTTATTGTGTCAGTAACTGATACCTTTTTGAAATCGATGAGTACCGGATACTAACACTATGGTTTCCGAGTCAGTACATGATACCAACCTGATGGATATTAATTTATGCTAAAGTTCACCCAAATTGAGAATTACAACAATTTCCGAACACCTGTTACTCCAGTTAAACCATACACTCTGGCCTTCATCGATATCAGTTATCACATTTCGCGATAAGCATGACATCATTTAATTCAATATATTACAGTTAAATACTATTTGTTGCGAAGAGCTAATATATATGCAAGTATGTATTAGGTTTTGCGAACCTTGTAACAAATTAGTTCAGTTGTGACCAGAAGGATAAACCAAAGACAGCATGAATGGAAATTATAATCCCATGCACATTCATTTCGTGCTTAACGGCGACTCATAAGTAGGAGTCGGTATTACGCCCTTTAACCACTATATATATAGGTGATGAATGTGAGATGATGAGTCGCCAGTAAGCACGAAACGAATGTGCATGAGATTATACTTTACTTTCATAATTTCTTTGGTTTATCCTTCTGGTCACAACTGAACCAATTTTTCACTAGGTTCGCAACAACTTATACATATTTGCATATATACTAGTTCTCCACACCAAACAGTAATTAACTGTTATAAATCGAATACAAACAGCACATTTATTTGCTCGACTTTTTAAAACACCCTATGCTATTTTGTACATTATGAATAGAAAAGTACGAATATATTAATTCTCCGCAATAAATACTTTAAATGGTAACGATTTTTCAGTATTTCTGATTTTACTTATGCTAAATTAACGGGATATTTGGAAATTGATTAAAAGACAGAAAAAGTCGCTTTCAGTCAATTCCAATACAAATTTATATATATTTTAATTCTTGTCTGAAAAATTTCTTAGATCGTAGTAGCAAATTATTTGTGTATAATCTGCGGGATACATATTAGCAAGTTATTTTGTAGACGATCAAAAGAAGGACTAAAGATAGCATGAGCAGATGTGTAACAAATAGTTTCACAAAGATCCGATTCATCAAAATTTCCATTTCCTTTTATACTTCGATCATGCTGGGTGTGTACTCGTCCCAGTGAAAATGCGGTTCTATCACATCTTTGTTTACTGGCGACGTTTCTGTGCTTAATTTCCAGCAACATCCTCAGGCATCTATGCACAGTATAATACTCACAATAGAAGAGTAAAGCAAATGTGGTAACCTCGTTCCGAAACCGTTCTATTTATATAAAAATTTATTGACTTACCACTGGTTTTCAACATAGAATTTGTCTCAGTAACTAAACTCAATATATGCATATGTCTAGCGCACATGAAAAACCTCACCTAAGCGTCGCTCTGACATTCACTCTCTCTCCATCTAGGTTACTAGCTGCACAATATTTTAACTAATTTGCTACTAGGTGCGCAATACCTCATACGCCATTGTATACATTAGAGTTCCCGGCTTAAAATAAAACACAGTATTTAACATTCAAGTTTTTTGTTTAATCAGTTTTGGTGTTGCTGATTACCGTTAAATAGTAACAATACAGTTATACAAATATGTTCGATACTTTCTCTCTCCCCCAACATTCTGCACACGAGGGTGATTATGTATACCGGGAATTTGAGAGAGCTGTAATTATACTGAGGTAGAGTGGTCTGCAAGTGAAGCTAGATGTGAATATATATATATATATATATATATATATATATATATATATATATATATATATATATATATATATATATATACTATATCAGAACCCCAGTTGTTGGATGAGGGTTTTCATGTGCGCTAGATATATGCATATATTTAGTTTTGTTACTGAAACAAATTCTATGTTTAAAAACAGTGGTGAGTCAATAAAATAAAATATAAATAGAACGGTTTCGGAACGAGATTACCACATTTGCTTAAATCTGTTATTGTGAGTATTGTACTGTGTATAGCTGCCTGAGTATGTAGCTGGAAATTAAGCACCGAAACGTCGCCAGTAAACAAAGATGTGCTGAAACTGCATTTCCTTTGGGGCGAATACAAACCCAGCCCGATCAAAGACAAAAAGGAAATGGAAATTGTGATCAATCGAATCTTTGTGAAACTGTTCGTGTAAAGCTAGAACCCGCGTACGCAAAACGCGGCATTGTAAAATATGAAGTTGGCACTCCGTAATCAAATTTCAAAAAAATGTGTAATAAGACAAATATTTATAACACTTGGAAACAGGCTACTAATTAATTAAGCATAGTAGTACGCTTTGAACTTTCTTATCATTTATTCAGATGGCACAAGTCTTATAAGCTTTACAGACTCCTAGAAAAAACGAGTACTTCGAAGATTTTCCATTGATTCATTGTAGTATTTGCATAAGTTGATTTTCTGCTATCTAAAGACGTTAGAATATGACTTTTTGTGAACTCCACAAAATGACTTGTGCATAATGCGTAATATATTTTCCTCTAACGGTACACTTTCTGCTAAAATACTTAAGGCTGAACTTGTGCTAACCATTTAATCCAACGCAATATTAGTCGTCTCTTAAACTGTAGAAAACAAAGTCCTCCGCCAATTGCACATTGTTGCTTTGAAATGCGCAGTTAGATCATCACTTATAGATTATCCACATTTTTTCTTCGAAGGTGGTAGATTTGCACTATTAGCTCCGCAAAGACTCGATTGATCTTTATTTGCAAGAACGCATCGAGTTTGCCTTTGTGGAGGCTGAATGCCAATTTGTCCCCTCACTACGAAGGTTTCCATATCATTCGTACTAGCCACCGGGAATGAGATACGATCTAATCTTAGTTGCCTAAATTTGTTAGTGTCAGCATTGTACTGTGTGTGATTAGAAGCTTGTTAAAGTTACTGGAAAGGGAGTACCGAAAAGTTGCCAGGCAACGAAGATTAGATTTACCGCATTTCTAGTGGTTGTGACGAATTGTGTAGAATCCTTCGAATTGTGGGGACGAATCAGCACTCAGCCACCACGATGACGAACTCAATTTGTACTTGGAAATGGAGATCAAACGGATCTTTGCGGAACTGCTAGATCAAATCAATTACCTACAAACGAAAACCGTGAATTCTTCAAAAATTCTCCATCGAAGTATATTTCGCTCTACACTTCAAGCTAAAAGTCATGATATTGAAGCGTTTTGTTTATTTCTTTGTTAATACCGAGACATTGTTTTGTGATAGATTAGTCGCATGTAAGTGCCACAGCGCGCAAAATAAAAAACTTCATCAATGTAAGTCTGTAAACATTCACAAATAGTCGCATATTATAAGACGCAATTTTCTTCAAGTTCAAATCTTTTCTTCAATATTATTTGATGTAAACTACATTAAATTTTGCTTAGGTAGGTAAATTTACCATTTTTAGGTTAATATACCTGCTATCCACTAGTAGCAGTAGCGTTTTCATTAAATTTCAGTTGGATTTTTTTCTTCAATATTATTTGATGTAAATTACATTAAATTTTGCATAGGAAGGCTCGTGGAAATTTACCATTTTTAGGCTAATATACCTGCTATCCACTAGTAGCACTAGCGATTTCTTTAAATTTCTGTTGAAATTTTTTATTCAAAATTATTTGATGTAAATTACATTAAATTTTGCATAGGTAGGCTCGTGTAAATTTACCATTTTTAGGTTAATATACCTGCTATCCACTAGTAGCACTAGCGTTTTCATTAAATTTCAACATATCTTCTTCTGATTCATTTTTGTTTACCTTGGCTTAGTCTCTAATGGTTTAGATTTAATGAAAAATATAATGAAAATACTAACACATCTAGACCTTCTATAATCAATAACAGAGCACGACTTCAAGCAGAATAATAGCGATCAAGCAGCAAGCTCTTTGTTAGTAACGCAAAATTCCATATTTTCATTCACTTCTGGCAGTTTAGAATACATTGTACTTGACAGGAAATATCAGCTACGAAAATATCCGTGCAGTTAGAAACATTAAATTTTAGAGATTCTGCTATAAGGATGCATAGCACAAAAATAAACATTCAATGAATTTCCAAGTGGTTGTATAATATTTTTTTAACTCGAGTTTGCTATCTTGATATAAACACCATCATCATGGCATCATCATGTCCAGCCACACAATAGTCAAAAGTGACTAATGTTTCACTGTCATATAACCATAAGGAGTGAAAAAAGTATATAAGTGAATTTAGACAAATTATTAGTGAGATTTACGAGAGAGAGAGAGAGAGGCAGAGAGAGAAGGAATACCTTGCTCATATGAGTAAATTTATCAGGATAACTCACAGAAAAGAGGCAAACTAAACCTCTCCACAACACCATTATGGCCAAGTTAGCATTCGGGCAAGGCGACATCAGCAATACAACTTCCTTACGGTTTTCACTGTATCACGTTATAAACAGACCAAACCTCGCAGATAACTTTGCTCTACTAAGAAAAGAAAGTTACGAAGATGATTCTACTAGACATCTGCAACAAGATCGCCACTGAGCTCGATTCGATGCCATGACGATAAGGGTTTCAATCCAAGAACTACGATGCGCACGAGGACCCATCCTGGCAGACGAATGGGTCCTATACTATCTAATTTTGATGTAAGCGACTTCAATTGTTTCTGCCATGTCAAAATCTGCCCACCTTGTTTCTTACGCCAATTTGGTGCTGAATGAGAGAACAGAGCTCTACTGGGCAATCGAAATGAGGGCATACGCAAAACGTGACCGAGCCAACAAATTTGATGGAGCCTTATTTGTTTTTCTATCGACGCGCACTTATTGGCAGATCCAATAATAGGTCTACGGATGTCAACGTTAGTTATTCGTTGGTGGTAGCCAACATGTGCTATACTTCTCAAACAACGATGATCGCATGCCTGTAAGTGTCTCAGATCCTCAACTCTAAGGGGCCAAGTTTCACTAGTGTATAGAAAGACTGCGCGTACAGATGCATTGTAAACACGACCTTTAAGGCAAAGTGAAATATTCGCGTTTCTCCATTAATGACGAAGATTCGAGAAAGCTACTCTAGCTTTCACGATCCGTATTCTCACCTCGTCGGATATATTGCATACGTTATTAATAGAGCTCCCTAGATATGTAAACCTTGTCGACTAAGTCTAGATCTTCATTCTGTAATCGCAACTTTGGATAGAGTGGTGGGTGATCCTGTAATTGTATTTTACATTTAGAGGGTGCGAAGTTCATACTGAAAGACGGAACAACGTCTGTTAATCTATTAAAGGTGGTCTGGGCAGCATTCTGATTATCGAATAATAGTACGATATCTTCCGCATAGTCAAGATCGACTAGTTTATCGCCCGGGAGAACTTCAACTCCAGCATCCTGAATGTGTGAGAGAGTGTTGTTCATAATAGCATCGATTACAAAATTAAACAAAAATGGGGAAAGTGGACAACCTTGACGAACACCACTGATGGTTGTAAAGTTATGCGTTAATTCGTTGTAGACTTTAACGCGACCTGAAGTATTTGTGTAGAGAGCTCGTATAATATTAACAATTTTTTGTGGGCACACCGCTTTTCGACCAGATATGGAATAATACATTGCGATCCACCGAATCAAATGCACCCTTGAAGTCTAGAAAGACGGCTATATAAACACCAATCCAATTGTATTTAATCCATCGCTAAAAAAAGCGAAATACCGTCATCCAAACGTACTGACACGTTTCGAGCATCTAGGATTATCTCAGAAGGCGACGGTAAACTGCCAAACGGGGACTAGACCGCAATGCATATATAAAGAAAGCAAAATTAGATATGCTGCTCTAACTTTAGGTATTCTCGCATAGGCTATGCTTGACAGGAAATATCAATTGCACAATTTAGATGTCGTCCCGAACTTTAACATTTTCATCTTTCTCCACACATTTATAAGTTACACAATGTAACAATAATTTATTTTGTAGGTAGTTATAAGCATGATAATAATAATAATTAGCATTTGTGCGCGTTTATGATAAACACCAATCTCATTGCATTTAACCAGTCGTACAATGTAAAAAAATAACGATCGGTCAAAATTTATAACCATTGCCAGAACACGACAGCAAACTGTCTATAAAATATGAATCCGTAATGCAGATGCATATGTAAGAAAACATAGATATGTGTCTCATATATTGTAACATACCATTTGACTGTGCATTTACTACGGAGTCCCGAACATTAACTTACTGTAAAAATTGGTCAATCAGGTTTGCTAGCTTTGTATAAAAACCTATTCCTTCGTATTTAACCAGCTTCCAAACAAAGAAAAACTAACGTCAGTCACATGAACTGAGGCGTTTTGCCCAGTCAAGTTGAAAGTATGTGAGATATCTTGGGGTGAGAATCGCATGTGTGATTTTCCATACCTTGAAGATGAGTTGCAGCTTTAGCAGCTTTGTTCGGTTTACTGCCGTACTGTTTTAATCGTCATAACAGGCTGTAACGCACCAGTTCGTATGATTGACGATAGTTGTGCTCTGTTGTGCATCTGAGTAAATACAATGCGATTGGTGTTTACAAGAAATTCTCAAACTAGATATAAAGAATTGTTATTAACACTTTTGAAATCATTTTCTATTGTATAACTTCTATTCTTTAAGCAAAACCAGCATAAAATTAATGTTCGCGAATGCTCTGAAATTGCACAACCGACATTTCAACTCAAATAAAATACATACAAGCCTAGTAGATATTAGAGCCCATATATATGTTTTCTTTCGTTGTTTGTGCATTGCGGTTTTATCCTCGCCAGTCAGTTTGATGTCGTGCTCACAGAATGATCGTAGAAGTTAGAAACACGCCAATACGGGTGACTGTCGGTTGTTTTGTCTGCTGTGGAACTGATTAAATACAATATGATAGGTGTTTATAATAAACTCGCACAATTGAATTAAATTACTGTTATCACCACCTGCGCAATCAATGATTGGTTAATTTCATAATGTATTTTGATTTTGTGAACAACAATGACTGCCCATTTGAAATACCTTTGATTTGTTTAGAAATATCTTTCCTAATTGTAACATAGGTAGAAATAAACATATTCTCATCGTCTTGATAATTTAACTAATCGACATTTTGCTTTCTCCCTTTATTAGCCGATTGTGTAAATGTAACCATCGAAAATATTCCGGTGGTTGAGTAACGTGTATATTTAACTTCATGACTGCCACATCCAAACTCGCAAACCTATCGTTCCTTCCTAATACATTTTTTCTAATCCCAGCCATAGCATAATAAGTATTAGTATTTTATTATTCTGAAACCTGGAAGCATTTCTTATGCTGGAGAGTACTGAAGATTAAAAATAATTCTGAAAATATTGCCAGTTTTATGTACCTTTACAACACAATATACACTAACTGCGCACTTGTGTCTCTTCAATAGACTGTGAGTTATTGAATTTGAAATTAAGTCACTGTAGTTTCTCATAGATGGATTAAAACTTGTATTTTATTATGATAAATTGAGTGCAAATCTGGTAAAGACTAGTTCGCACTAACGAGGCGCACGCTTTTTTATTGAAACTTCATTAGGTTTAATGAGATCATCTAGTCATAAATACAAATGAATCCGTTTGAACTAGATATCACACATGATTCATAACAGTTATAAATTCGGTATGATGAGCAGTCGATTGAAAACATGCGCCCAAAAATGTATCAACGTAAATCGAAAAATAAACGGGCGTAGACTATTATAAACTAGTTCAGCAAAATATTGATCAGATTATTTGATGATAATATTGAGAAATGAAACAAACAAACCTTATAATAGGCAGAGCTTAAATGTATCTTTTTCTAATATTAATTTTGTCTTTATTTATCTTTTTTCCTTCTTAACATAAATAACTTCATTCTATAAATTTAAAAAATAGTTCGTTTGTGCATAATACTTTTAGTGTATTGATAAATGTGACAATAATTTTCTTTTGACATTGCGCATAAAAAGTTAACGGAATTCTTATGTAGAACATTTTGTATTTAATAAACGCAAAAATTTGTGCATGTATTATGAATAATCTTCCCATATTACTATATTTATTACATATAATTACATATAATTTCTAAAATATCATTATATTTTAAATTATAGTTCTTCAAATTTGGCTACTTGATAATCAAATCGAAGCAAAAATATAAATAATGCTCATTTATTTTGTTGCTATTTGTGTGCTGCACACTCGAAAAGATTAATCATTGAGCGGCTACCTTCCTAAGAGCAATGATCTTTAGTATCTCCATAAAATATCAGCTGGATCCTAATGCATAGGTTTAAATCTCTGTAAAATAACTATTCATCATACAAAATATAAAAATTGTTAAATATCTAAGAAAAATTGCAGGCAATAAATCGCATAAATTTGAAGAATTCAAACGGAAATAAAAATAAATACACTTTAAAAAATAGAGCTAATTTAAATTTAATAGCCAAACACACACTTTTCAAATTTTAGACTACGCTACATAATTATTCAAATTATTCGTTAATGCAAGAAATGGTTTAGAATTGCGATAACCAAAGCCATTCAATTTCCTAATCTCTGTTCACATTGAATTAAAGGAGATAAAATAAATTTCTTCGGTATAATTAGTACTTAACTGCTCCGCTGTTCAAATTATATATTCAGCTCCAATTATGCCACGAATTTAAAACGGTTCGGCATATCTCATTTGACAACTATATATAATGAGTCCATACCTAAAACTTTAAATGGTGAGAATAGGTTTCATTTACGTACACACATATATATATATATATATATATATATATATATATATATATATATATTCATATAACATGGCTAAAGCTAGGTACACTTTATATAGTCCCTTCTTAAGGGAAATTTTCTACATTTGAAGAAATATATGTCTAGTGCAACAGTTAAGTTTATTAGTGCTCATAATGTTATGTTATGAACAGTCTTCAATTTTGAAATTTGTGCGATTATTTCGAACAAAATGTTTCGCTAGCCTAATTTATTCAACATCTTAATTAATTACAAACCATAGTTGAGTTCAGTGTATATATATATATATTATAATATACGGTATTAAATTAAAATGGATATATATATATATATATATATATATATATCCATGCCTTTTTAATTTAACACGTATATTTATAATTAGGAATACAGAACACATTAATAACAAAGTGGATAAAGGCCATTTATTTCGTGAATACTAATCATCTCTTATACAATCATACATATTTATACATTTTCGGTTTTCAATTGATTATGCTAGTGGTAACAAATCTGACTCGTTTTTACTTCTGTTTCTTTTTTGGCCAGTTGGTGAGTGTGTATGCGTTTGTGGCCTGTGTGTATGTGTGTTTGCATGTAAAGGTCATTCTCGCAGGCCTTTATCCACTTTGTTATTAATGTGTTCTGTATTCCTAATTATATGTATATATATATATATATATATATATATATATATATATATATATATATATATATATAAATGTAAGAATATAACAATGCTTAAGGTATCAAATAAAATTCATTAATAGGAGTGGTTTTGTAATTATTTGGATCATGTCAGGTACTTACAAATATCTGATGCGAACGTGGCTCGAACCGAGGCATAGTTACTTCTGACTTTTGTATTCATGGCATTTTGTCCCCTCTGCCGCACACTACTTGCCATTTTTAGGTATAGATACCACCTTATGTTTTTCGTTAGCCTTTCATTGAGAGGGAGTGTATTAAGCATTGCTCTGACCCAAAGTTCAAACAAGCCACAGCCACTCTGCTATTAAAGAGGAGACACCACGCTACCTGAAATAATGGTATTGAATTAAAGCTATATAGCAGTATATGTTACACTTTTGTTGTCGTTGTAAACTAAACATTTCTTCGGAGAGCAAGGCTGTTTCACAAAATGGACTATTTTCGTCTACTGCTCGCAATATTTAGATTATAGCGATAATATATATATATATATATATATATATATATATATATATATATATATATATATACATTAAAAATCTTGCCATAAATTCATTGTACCCTTCCTGTGTGCAAAAACAAAAATAAATTTTATCAGGTACAAGAAACATTTCTTTCTCATAATCTCCTCAAGTATCTACTAATGAACATATCTTTATATATAAATTGGAAAGCAGAAACAGACGTATTACGGGCTAGAAAAGAAAACAGTCTACCTGAACATCCCATTTAAGGGGAATGCAGTTTCCCGAATGGCACAAAAGAAAGGTGAAGCAGCATTAACACGCACATTTATTGCAGCCCAACTACGAGTGTTATTTAGGGTAACACACTTGCCTATACCAGCAATCAAAGAGAAACAGCCGTTAATGTCGATATCAAATATTATTTACCAATATACATGGGAAAGTTGACGATCAACTTACGTAGGCCAATCGACTAGATCATTAATTACTCTAATGAGAGAACATAGTCACTTAAACGCCTGTTTTAAATCAAATGGTTATTACACATCTGATATTGCGCAACACATCATCGAAACATCGCACGTATGTTCTCCAGACGTAGCATTCAAATTTATTAATGAAGGCAAAAACAAAAGGGAGCTGGCCACATACGAAGCCTTACGGACAAACTGATTGCAGCCGGAGTTATGCAAGCAAATGTTCTTTTATATATAGAAGAAGCATGTACAGGCATTGAGCCTGAACTGGATATGACGCACGAAATTAATTTGTTTCCGTTTTTCACACTCTCTCTATATTCACATATTTCTATCTTGTTTTGCTTTCCAATTTATATATAAAGATATGTTCATTAGTAGATATTTGAGGAGCTTATGAGAAAGAAATTTTTCTTGAATCAGATAAAATTTATTTTGTTTTTACACACAGGAAGGGTAAAATGAATTTTATTAAAGCTCGCATTTCAAAAGAATCTTGCCATAAATCTTAAATTCAATGATATTTGCCAAGTTGGCTTGTTGTCTATACGAAAAGTGCACATCAAGAGTGGCTAGAGAAAAATTTAGCTCTAATATATGAAAATTAGGCTAAATCTAAAGGATAGGCTAAACAAAATAAAAGTTTTTGCACAACTGAATATTTCCGGTAAGGTGTTACAGAAGTGGTGCACTGATATGTGTCTGAGACTCAGAAGCAAATGAGCTCCGCTTCTAGCACCAATAGCGGAAAATGTTGCCAGTTACTTTACAAGTTTCCCCAAAGGACGAAAATTAGATGAATCTCTTTTTCTATCTTAAGCAATGATTTGATAATTCTGAAAACATTAAAAAAACTAAACCTTAAGGTAAAATATTAATTCTATATCATCTATCAAGGCGATTTGGTATCAGTTTTATAGTGACAAATTTGGATGGTTGCATAGTACATTAGGTTGAGCAAATGCCAAGTTTGCTCCAAATAAAAAAAACAGAAAACAAAACATAACGTGTTAATAGATAAATACTGCTTGGTGCGGAGAACTAATATATATACAAGTATGTATTAGGTGTTGCGAACCTAGTAACAAATTAGTTCAGTTGTGACCAAAAGGATAAACCAAAGGCAGCATGAACGGAAAGTATAATCTCATGCACATTCGTTTCTTGCTTACTGACATCTCATCAGTAGGAGCCGGTATTACATTCTAGGAGATTGTACCGTCCTACTATCCCACATTCTTGACCAAAATAAATAGTGAATAAAGGGAGTGCAATAGCCCTACTGATGAGTCGCCAGTAAGCACAGAAACGAATGCATAATTATATTCCGTTCATGCTCCTTTGGTTTATCCTTCTGGTCACAACTGAACTAATTTGTCACTAGGTTCGCAACACCTAATACATACTTGCATAACGTGTTAATGATTAGAAATTTGGGGTTTTGTGTGACGGGGTATATTTAGCGTTGTGAGCGTATTACTCAGTACCAAATTTGATTCGGTTCGTGCAACGATCGCACCAAATACTGGTGAATATTTGACAGTTTCCCATTAGAAAAAAATGATCAACTTAATTAACTGCTTCTGATATCTTTACCAACTTTCTATTTATAATAACAGCATATATATAAAAATTTAGTCATATATTATTAAATCAATAGCATTTTACCTATTGGAATGATGCATGTTCTATAATGGCAGGACGCAGGTAGCTGGTTAAACCTTTTGGTCGAATAGATGCAAAACAGACTTCACCTCAATGAAAAGCTGACCAAAACATGAAATTTTATATGAGAAAAAAAATTGCGCGTAGCGTGCAGCAGAGGTGCCCAGTTGTATGGGTGCATCCTCACCCAGACTGGAGCTCCGATAGCGACATATTCTATATGTACTCAAAAGGTCTACTCGATGAAATGTAGTTCCTATCTTAAGCAATGTTTAGTTTAAACTGAAGACATATAATTTCATATTTCCAACTCAAAATCATTTTTCTAGCTGACTTGGTAATCGTTCTTTAATGAGAGACCTTCGGTGTCTAAATAGAACGTTATATCAACTAGATGCCAATTAGTCTCAACCTAAAGGCAAGAGTCACCAAAATCATGGGTTGTATGCAGTGGTATAATGTGCAAGAGTCAAAATAAAATCTGCTCAGGTTTGGGTCATGGTCGTGGCGAATTTAGTCAAGTACTTGACGATTTCAAAGGGAGAACGAAATCGGTCTACTTCATATATATATCTATATATATATATATATATATATATATATATATATATATATATATATATATATATATATATATATATATATATATATATAATCTTGTCATAAAAAACAATTCAGTTGCAATTCTATAATTGACGTGGTGTCTGGTATATATTGGCAGATTGAGACGGTTATATAGTACTTTAGGTCAGATAAATGCCAAATAGGCTGCATTAACAGGAAACATTAACAAAAACAGTAGTTGCAAATTACTGATAATTGTAAATAGCGCATGGCAATCATCCTCAATAAGATGAGTGCAACACAATATTAGCTAAACATAGATATGTGTGTGTGAGAGAGGTAGAGTGCGTAGGGTTTGTTCTTCGTGTATATTTCCATTTGGGGGCAAACACTTTTAACTGTGATTTTATTTTAATTTTTTATATATCACATTGAAAATATATTTAACCTCAGCTTTTCAGCAAAGATATCGCTTAATATTTATGTTAAATTAATATAAAACTTGTACATCATACTGATTTGACATTAATTATTTTCCACGTTTTCTAGCTGGCGTTTGGCCCTAAGTAGTCATTCAAATGTTATAAAGTTCCACGTCAAATAAACTTTCCTTCGTCAAGAATTAATCCAAAATGCTTATTTTACAGCATTCTCGCCATTCTTCGGTGTTTTTGCTCATTAACCGTAACTTATGTCGTGCACCTTTATATTAATGTGTCATATCGCAAATATCGCTTTACTGTATGGTTTGCACCTGAGAATATTATTATTAGTACGAATGAAACAAAAATGACTCAACAGTTTCTCTTGGATAACTTTGCTTTTATCATATTAATAACGCTTGATTATTTACGTGCTGGCTTTAATGCCATCGATTTTATTTCTAAACATCCTAAGAATGTGGACCTGTAGAGGCCCTTTGGTCATTACCAGAAGAGAGTCTCTGAGATGCCAGGACCGGACAATCCACATATGCAGTGTGATCATATAATTTGGAACACCTCCATGTTAATCACAGCAAATAATACACGCAAATACATAACCTGATCTCGTTATAACACAAATTTATTGATAAAATCAAAATAGTAATGATAAGACCAAAAAAATGTTAAAAGTTAACAGAGATCATTTTGCGTCCAGCACACAGAACAGACAACTCAAAACTCACTAATAAACAATTCTTACATTGTTAACATCGTTATTTGTTTACTAAAATAATTAAACCTTGTTTATATAAATGTCATTGCTTCGTACTACGTTTGCATAGTAACACAACGTGTAAACAGTGTTATGACAAAAGTAAGACTTTTATGTCAGAGGAAATAGCTTCCTCTACAGACCATTTCCTATATTTTTACTGAAACGAGCAGTAGATGCAAATGTCGGTAATACAATTTAACAGTAATTGTTTGCGCGGGTGGTGGTAACAATTCTTTAAATCAAGTTTGCGAGCTTGAAGTAAACACCAATCAAATTGTATTTAACTAGTCGTCGAACAACATAACAAAACTACCGCCAGCCGCAACGCACTAACGCGTTTTGACCTTCCTTGATCATCATCAGAGTACGACAACAAACTGACTATCGAGAATCAAACCACATTGAATATATATGGAAATCAAATATATGTCGGTAATGTCGCTTTGCTCTGCAATTGTTTAATTAAAAAGTGACTTCTGCTTATCTCAAGTCAACAAACGTAAAATACTCAGTAACAGGGATTTGTTAATTTATTCGTTTTTTGCAAATGTCTATCTCATTCATATTTAGTTGGTTTTGTTTAAACGATATTGCCGTTTGAAGACACTTAGGTTGGTGATGGACGTGACTGACTAACTAACCTACATGGGTTTATCTATTTATCGTCAATATCCACATTCCTGCAGAAACGGCTCATCTGAACATTAGGTTTTTGTTCAGGTTTGCAAGTTAAATAATTGTTTAGTATTTTATGAGACCCAATTTGGCATATCATGATATCCATTGTTTTGGTACCATCTAACGTCTCGGCATCAATAGTGTTCGTAAGATCTACCGACACAGCAATTATAGCGTCTCATGAAGTCACATTATCGAAGACTTAAATGAAGTAAATTCCACTGATGTTTCTATGCACATTCGCATGGGAGATTGTACTGCTCAATTATCCCATCCTCATTGAACAAATATATAGCATTTATGGGGCGTAGTAACAGCTCATACTGATTGGATTTACCCTTCTGGTCCTCTTTGAATTAATTTGTATCCAGATGCGTAACATCTAATACACTATTGCTTATATATTAATTCTCTGAAACAAACATTACATAAGTATTAATAGCGATACATTTATTAATGATGAGTACACATGAATGTAATAATAATATACGACTAGATGAGCATAGTAATTTTCAATTAGCATAAAAAGGAACGCACGTAATGTCTTGTTAAGAATGGTTATAATACTTGAAACTGAGCTTAGTGATGCCCAAATCATGTGACTCAAAATTGCTTCAAGATAATGACGATTTGTTTAGAATTAGCACGTTTAGCAACATTTCAGCTTTTTCTATAACAAGATTTACAAAATTTGCTGACTAATTTTTAATTATTAAAGTATCTCTATTAAATTAATTCAATGAAAATTGTAATTGCACAATAAATCAACATGTCCAACAATAAGCCTTATCAGAGCAAAACTAAAAGAACGATAGTTACTCTGAAAATAAAAACCAAAACCAGTGGCCTTACAAATGAACAGAGCTATAAATTTTGAAGGGCTAAGTCTGTGTTACCCTGACCTCTTATCAATGATCGGCTTTGTTCAAAAAGCTAAGACTTCACAGAAGCGTCGTCTGTAAATCCCAATGATTTTTAACTTCCCTAATGCTGCTCGTGTTTCTATTGTAAAGGATACGGTTAAATGATTTAATTTTTATGCTCAAACTTAAGAAAATGTAAGTCATTTATTTGTTCTACATTACCTTTCATTCTCTTATCTATCTCCGATTAATTCTATACTTATATTTACACTGTAATTTAAAATTATAAAGTTAAAACCATTTTTGATCATTTTTATTTATAAGCATTGTTTAGAAATGCATAAATTCCATTACATCTAAAATTAGTGGATTCAAAATAGCTGATGTTTACAATGTCTACCCGGAAGGATAAAACTTGAAACTATATATTTAAACATATTTCCAAACATACCGGAGTAATATTGATGACGCTAACTCACAGAAGAAAACCACCTGGAAAGGTAAAGGATTAAAGATTTTACCGATCTATGAATGTTATCATTTGTCCTGTACAAGAACATGGCGGAAGGATTAAAAACAAGAAGGACAGCACCGCGCAATATACTTCAATATTTGAGCATTATTTAAAGTCTTATGTCGGGATCCGTGCTCTATTCATTTGAGAAAATCATTCTAGATAAATTCTCAATTCCGTTTAGAAAATCATAATTTTGCCTATTAATATTCTTAATTAAATTATTTGGTTAATATCTATTGTCTCTGATTAGTGAATTTATATCTCATCATACTCCAACTGCGAGTGACTTGTAACTTCAATCAAAAGATTAATTCAAATTAATATCTGTTTCTTTTACTAGTCAAACGAGAAATTCGATGAATTGACAGCTTATTTATACGAATGAGAACTCTATCACAAATTACATTCTGATCTTTATTGTGAAACAGTACATGGAAAAATTTAATTACAGGAAAATACACGTTAAAGTCAAAATAACTACTGACCATCTAGAAACAATTTTGCAAAACGTAATATTGAATGAGGCTTTCACCACACAACATTCAATAAACAATTGCTCAATCTCCGAGCATTACATTAATTTGAATAATTACAGATATTTCTATAGAAATTTGAAATTCAATTCCAACTTTAATGCACAGCTAAACTCTGTCACATCTATACAATTAATTATTCAATAATCAATAAAATCTTCAAAATAATCAATATCTACGTTCATCAGGTGTTTATTTCAAGTTCGCAACTATGATTATAGTAAATGTTATCACCGTCCGCGCAGCAAATGTTTGATTAATTATATAAATAATCGTCAATGACTTGACAATTGATTATTTGAAAAATTATCACTAAAGGTATTATTTACATATCATTTTAAATTTATCATACACACCACATATTTTAGCTTGAAAAAAACTTATCTGTACGTATTATAGTTACCATCGATTTCCGTTCAATATGCTCAAAAATGGTCAAGTTATTACTTTCGTTTTAGTTTTATTCCCTGCTTTATTCATCCTTTGCAATATTTTAATCCGTCGCTTTTGACTCTCTGTAAGTTTTCCTCACAAATTAATATCTGTTTTATTAAAAACAAAACATATATCCTAAATAAATGCTTAAATGTTGATGTGAATTGCATAGTGCTGTCCTTCTTGTATTTAGACTCGCCGCCATTTTCCTGTTAGGGACAATTGATAGCACTCGTAGGTCGGTAAAATCTTGAATCCTTTACATTTCCAGTTGCACCGATTTTTGGCCTTGATTGATGGGTTCTCATCTGTCCCTTCCTTTTCAAGCCTTCTATCAGCTGCTTATCGGAATATGACGTGGGAACCAGATATTCAGACATATTTATTCCGAATTTTCGAGACATCATATCCAGTCTCATTTTCAGGTTTGATAAAATACTCACAGAAAAATATCAACTTGTGGCAAATGTGGTGGACATATATGTGGCCACATTTGCCACAATTAGTTTAATCCGGTGATAATAATGTCAACCCTGAAGATGGGACTGTAAAAGAAGTACCGAAAATTCGAAAAAATATGTCGGAATATCTGGTACTAACGTCATATTCAGATAAGCAGCTGATGGAAGGCTTCAAAAGGAAGGAACAGGTAAGAACCCATCAATCGAGGCAAAAAATTGGTTCACCTGGAAATGTAAATGATTCAAGTATTTACCGACCTACGGGTGATATCATTTGGCCCGCACAAGAAAACGGCGACGATTCTAAAATCTGGATCCGTCTTTTCTTCAATTTCAAACAAATCAATTAGCCTTTTAAAATTTTTAAACATCACTTTATTACTGATCTGGAATTCTACTCATAAAGTCGTTATTGAAATGCAATAATCACGTAGCCCCACTTTTTCATGTCCTTTATTTCTAACATCTTTAAGAATACTTTTGATTGATATTGGAGGCAAAATAGATGCAGATATGGCAGACCACAAATGCAGATGCTGGCAATAATGGGATTGGTGTTTATCTCAACTTCGCGAACTTACAATAAGAAGTGCTCTCATCATCTGTACATACAACATTTATGTAATTATACAACTTATCTACCTAGGCTAATTCCGAATAAATTTCATATTAGTTTTGATTTCACAATGAAAATGGAAAATCGAAATGCGTGGATTTTTGGGACTGACATCTGTTATGCTATGTTTTTGAATTTTATTTATCTCAAATTCGCAAACTTCATCTGAAGAATAATTATCACCACCCGAGTAATTAATGATCTGTTGAAGCTGCTAACCGATCTGTCCATAAATGCAAAGCATAAATTAAGAGCGTGTGTTTATTCCTTTATCGTGTCATGGTCGAGATGGCATATCTGCTTTACAGCAATCGTTTAAAATAACCTATATTGCATGCAAGAATAATTGAGAAAAATGCCATATACCCGATAACACAATGCTCAGTGATTAATCCTTGTTAGTTAAAATACCGTTGTGCTCCTACAGCCTTCAGTATGCGCGTCTGAAAAATGTATTTGTATGCTAATTGACAGGTTTAATAAAATGGTACAATTTACTTATCTACAATTCTCCAAAGTAACTTAAGTAATTGTTATCACCGCCCACGAATCAATGACTTTGGGATGCTATATCTTAGGTGTGTGCATCATTGCTGCAAAAATGTCATGTTCACGATTGCAGAGAAATAGCGCAACTATCATTTCGAGTTAATTCAAATATACACCAGGTTAATAACAATGAAATTCAAATATCTTCTTTTCCATACAATATATATATATATATATATATATATATATATATATATACGGTCTCCGGTTCTATACGTGTTAGTTTGTTTACTATTGTGATTTGAAGATGATCATGGAAATCCAAAATGCGTATTTACTTGCGGCTGACACTTGTTCTGCCATATTCTTCACCTGTTTGAATGAAATGGGATGAGTGTTGATCTCAAGTTCGAAAAAAATATTTTAAGCATTGTCATTAACACTTGCGCAATCAAAGATTATTCGATTATATAACATATACGAGTTTCGTTGCTGCAACAATCTCATGTTCCTGAATGCACAGACACTGTCCATCTCAAACGTCAACTCAATGGGAACAGAATACATATAGATGATTTCCCATACTCGAAACATGTACTGCAGTTGGATTCGCCGTTGTACGGCTGATCAAATAAAACGGAACTATTGGTGAACTCAAATTCTTAAGTGCAATTAAAAATATTGTCACCACCATGCACACAGTCGCGGATATTATAACAGTATAATCTATATTTGTGTGTCAATTTTGCAGCAATGTCCATTTCGTGATGGAATAGATATCACCCATCCAAAATGTCCATTCCAACACAGTAAGTTCGAGACTAATTGGAAATGGTGATAAATAACTTATTTTTAAAACTTTTATATGCACTGCGAGTTGCCGTTTGGGTCTTTTCATTATTATAAAAGTTATAAATGCGTCTGTACATGCGAGTGAGAGTTGTTTTGTTTCTTTGTGCAAATGGTCACTTAAAATATGATTAACTTTTATCACAATTTCGTAAAGTGAGTTTAAATAATAGTTATCACCACTTGCATAGTCAAATATTTTGTAATAGTATACATCTTACACGTGTATCGATACTGCGATAGTGTCATTTTGGTGATGGCACTATTATTTTCCAGCCAAAGATTGCATTCGATTTCAAGTTATGCGAGATTCTTAGTGATCATAGCCACAAGACTAATTTTTCACTCAGATTTGTTTAACGTAAGTTACATTGCCGTTGTGCTCTGATAGAGGACGTAGACGTCCAAAATGCGTCTGTACTTTAGACTGGTCGTTGTTTCTCTGTTTTTCGCCTGGTTAAATAAATTTGGATTAGTCATTAGCCTAAAATTTCAAACTACATTTATGTAATCGTAGTCACCACTCCCGCAAAAAAAAGTAATAACTTTTAATAGCATAATAAAAAATTGTTTCGATTTTGTACAATATCATACTTTTTATTGCAAAAACATTATGCCGCCAATATTTACAGTCAATTAAAATTTACTCTAGATTAATAGGGTTAAATAGTATGCGATTATACTTTTACTTAATAAGGCAAACTTATTGTTTCATCCGACACACACACGCACATATTGTAATTGCAAAAACTGTACACACATGTCAACGACAAAAAATGTTACATTCACGAGTGAATTGTCATTAAGCAACCAAAATTTACAGTTAATTAGGCTGCACACAAAACCACCAGAGCAGAAATTCACGTCGCTGATATTTCATTACTTATATTCATGCTACAAGTAAACACCAATCCCATTGTATTTAACCAGTCGTCGAACAAAATAACAAAACTACCGCCAGCTGCAACGCACTGACGCGTTTCGACCTTCCATGATCATCATCAGAGTACGACGGCAAACTGACTATCGAGGATCAAACCACATTGAATATTTATGAAAATCAAATTTAGATATGCGACTCTCACCTCTAGCAGTCTCGCATACATTGTAAGAATTGTTACCACCACACGCGCAATCAATTATTGTTTAAATTCATGCTACACTTTGATCTACGTTAATTAATATGCTGTTGAAGAGCTATGATGATAAACGCGGAATTATGTAAAGTGGTTTTATGTGCAACTGGCGACAGTTCGCTGCGTTCTGGGACTCTTTAAACAAAGCAGAATCTGTTTTTACCTCGAGTTTGCAAAATTAATTTAAGAAATGAATCGATATGAAAAGTATATACGTATTTCGATGCTGCCACGCGTCAGTGTGTACAACTTATTTTTGTTTCGCTACGTTGTGCAACTGGTTAAAAAACGGCGAAAATTGTGTACATTTAAGTCGCAATTTTCGTATAAACAATATATTTTATATTTTAAATATCAAAACTAAGCATAAATACGGAACGGAGGACGGGGTTAAAATTGATTGCATAACCTCAAATGTATCTTTAATACATGTACATGCAATTGTGTAATAGGTGTAGCGCAACAAATAACAAATTATTTCAAACATGGCCAGAAGAATAAACCAAATTCCGAATGAACGGGAGGATTGATCTCATGTGTATATTCGTTTTGTGCTTATTGGCAACTCATCAGTAGTTACCGGTATTACGCCCTTTAAACGCTATATAGTTGGGTGAGAAATGTTGGAAAATTTGACGGTAAAGTCTGCTATAAGAATGTGTGAACCTGCAGTAGTTGAGCAGACCTCATATGAAGTCTTCGATAGGCATGTTATATATGTTTAACTTGAGATTATATTCCGCTCATGCTGTATTTGGTTTATCCTTCTGGTCATAAATGAACTATTTTTTATTAGGTGCGCTACACCTAATACACAATAGCAGATATACTAGTTCTCAATAACAAACATTAGCTAATACAAGTATATGTTTGTTCTGATTACATAAATTTGGTTCATATTTCTGTTAATTACCAGAGCCCCAAGGATATCTAACTCATTCTTGTTTTCGCCGTTTGTAAGTAACTGGAATTTAATTTTTGATTAGCATGCATATGTGCCTACAGGAATATGCTACGGAATCGCGAAAGTGACTTCAAAATTCGATTGTGTATACGCATTAAAATTGCAATGTATATTTTCTCAAGTTCTTAACCTACTTTCTGGTCACATATTTAAATTCAACGGTTGCAAACGCATCTATAATTATAAATTATATTCGCCAGACTTTAGCGCATAATTAACTGGTTGTAAACTCTTGAGAAACTTACGTGATTTCTTGCTAATTGATATTGAAATGAGAATAAACTTCCTTAATGCAGTTACTGTGCATACCGAAATTAATTTTTGTTTAATACAGGTACGCAATCATTGATTGCTCAAGTGGTAGTGACAATTTTTTAATTCAAGTTTGCGAGCTTCAAGTAAACACCAATCCCATTGTATTTAACCAGTCGTCGAAAAACATAGTAAAACTACCATCAGTCACACCACACAAACAATCGGAATAATGCTTCTTTAAAAATTACAATAAACCGAATTTTGAGCACCAAATCCAACAACGTTAAACGGTGAATTTAATTGTTCTTTCAATAAATAATCGTTTTAATAGCTTTGTTTTTGATACCTATCTTAGCTACTGAAGAGAAACAAAACAAGCGCAATTGGACAATCAATTAACAGATCGGAAATGGGTTCATTATAAAATAGCATTCTTTAGCGAAGCATCATAAATTACCAAACCACAGGCGTACGCGAAGTGATCAGTTTGATATCGAAGAAAAATAACTCCGTCAATATGAATGTCGTGGTCATGTTTTTAGGGGTAGTGCTCCATATTAAGCTGATATTTATAATCAAAACCAGGGTAAAATATACGAAACTGTAATATAAAGTATATACAGCTAAATAGAAGGCATGTGGAAAACCAGCCTTCTTTTTGGAGCAAGACACATTTCCCATGAGACTTGAAAGAAGCCAACAAATTATTTAACAGTAGAAAATATACACTTGGGGAATAGTCAATTGACATATTGCCGTAATTAACATATAAAAATTTTATAATATCGCGGGAAGCCATACAAAAGAAGTCACTTTACACAGGCCAAAATAAATATTTTGAAAGATGAATACCCAAGAAATACAAGTGAGACAGTATGAAAACCCGGGTCAACCACAACAATTGAATTAGATCTGGATATAAATTGAACCAATATTATCTCATGTTTAAAAGCCGTATCATTGGAAAATGGACTTAAATTCAATATAAAACACCATAAACTACGAAAATTGTATGAGAATGACTTGCTATTTTTTCTGAAAAAAGCAGTTTTGACACGAGACTTTAAAAAGGCCGTTGGAGTAGGCTGCAAGTGAAAAAGTAAAACAGGCAAATAGTCAAATTGTATGGTGTAACTCAGATACATGTAACTAGATTTAGTTAATAGCGGAAAACTAATAATAGAACTCACTCCAAATGGACATATATATGCATTTTGAAAGATTAGTACGAAAGAAATATATGGGGAATGATTTAAATAACCTGATCGACCGTCGCAAAAGAATATATTCTATACATAAATTACGCCAACGTTAGTTGGCATTTATAAGCATTACCTGACGAAAAGGGCCTTAAATTTGGTATGAAAAACCTCAAGCTATATAGAAGGTATGTGGATGACCAGCTGATCTTTATTACAGAGAAAACATTTGTCGCGAAACTTGAACGAAACCAACGGATTAGTTATAAATAGAAACGTTACAACAGAGGAATAGTAAATGACACTCTGTCGTACATGATAAAAAAATTACATTACATAACGACTTATACATGAGATCTCCCTGCATAGTCCAAAATGTACATTTAAAAAATATATATAAAGATGATTCTTTTGAAATGCCAGGTTTAATAAAATTCATTGTACCCTTCCTGTGTGCAAAAACATAAAGAAATTTTATCAGATATAAGAAACGTTACTTTCGCATTTTCTTCTCAAATATCTGCTAATGAACATATATTTATATATAAATTGGAAAGCAAAACAAGATAGAAATACAAGTATGTATTAGATATTGCGAACCTAGTAACAAATTAGTTCAGTTGTGACCAGAAGGATAAACCAAAGACAGCATGAACGGAAAGTATAATCTCATGCACATTCGTTTCGTGCTTACTGGCGACTCATCAGTAAGTGCCGGTATTACGCCCTTTAACCACTTTATATTTGGTAGAAGAATGTGGAATAATAGGACGGTACAATCTGCTAGACGAATGTGTAAGTCGCATTGTCGTTGACTTTAGATGATGTTAGCTTCACTATTACAGGTTTACACATTCGTCCAGGAGATTGTACCGTCCTATTATTCCACATTCTTCTACCAAATATATAGTGGTTAAGGGCGTAATACCGGCTCCTACTGATGAGTCGCCAGTAAGCACGAAACGAATGTGCATGAGATTATACTTTCCGTTCATGCTGCCTTTGGTTTATCCTCCTGGTCACAACTGAACTAATTTGTTACTAGGTTCGCAAAACCTAATACATACTTGCATATATATTAGGTCTTCGCAACAAGCAGTATTTAACTGTAATATATTGAATTGAATGATGTCATGCTTACCGCGAAATGTGATAACTGATATCGATGAAGGCCAGAGTGTATGGTTTAGCTGGAGTAACAGGTGTTCGGAAATTGTTCTAATTCTCAATTTGGGTGAACTTTAGCATAAATTTATATCCATCAGGTTGGTATCATGTACCGACTCGGAAACCAAAGTGTTAGTATTCGGTACTCATCGATTTCAAAAGGTATCAGTTACTAACACAATAGCCATAGTGTTAGTATCCTTTACAGACTCGGTATATATATTATATAGTGTGAGTTAGCGTTGAAGTCGCATTGTCCTTGACTTTATATGATGTTAGCTTCACTATTACAGATTTACACATTCGTCTAGGAGATTGTACCGTCCTATTATTCCACATTCTTCTACCAAATATAGTGGTTAAAGGGCGTAATACCGGCTCCTACTGATGAGTCGCCAGTAAGCACGAAACGAATGTGCATGAAATTATACTTTCCGTTCATGCTGCCTTTGGTTTATCCTTCTGGTCACAACTGAACTAATTTGTTACTGGGTTCGCAACACCTAATACCTACTTGCATATATATTAGTTCTTCGCAACAAACAGTATTTAACTGTAATATATTGAATTGAATGATGTCATGCTAACCGGGAAATGTGATAACTGATATCGATGAAGGCCAGAGTATATGGTTTAACTGGAGTAACAGGTGTTCGGTAATTGTTGTAATTCTCAATTTGGGTGAACATTAGCATAAATTTATATCCATCAGGTTGGTATCATGTACCGACTCGGAAACAATAGTGTTAGTATCCGGTACTCATCGATTTCAAAAAGGTATCAGTTACTAACACAATAACCATAGTGTTAGTATCCTTTACAGACTCGGTATATATATTATATGGTGTGAGTTAGCGTTGAAGTCGCATTGTCGTAGACTTTATATGATGTTAGCTTCACTATTGCAGATTTACACATTCGTCTAGGAGATTGTACCGTCCTATTATTCCACATTCTTCGACCAAATATATAGTGGTTAAAGGGCGTAATACCGGCTCCTACTGATGAGACGCCAGTAAGCACAAAACGAATGTGCATGAGATTATACTTTCCGTTCATGCTGCCTTTGGTTTATCCTTCTGGTCATAGCTGAACTAATTTGTTACTAGGTTCGCAACACCTAATACATACTTGCATATATATTAGTTCTTCTCAACAAACAGTATTTAACTGTAGGATAGAAATATGTGGACATAGAGAAAGTGTGAAAAACGTAAACCAATCAAATTGCGTGCGTCATATCCAGTTCAAGCTCAATACTTTTACGTGCTTCTTTTGCTTGCATAAATCCAGCTACAGTTTCTTTATCCATCAGGCTTCGGATGTGGCTAGCTCCCTATTGTTTTGCCTTTATTAATTACTTTGAATGCTACGCCTGGAGAACATACGTGCGATGTTTCGATGATGTGTTGCGCTAAAGCAGACGTGTATTCACCATTTGATTATAACCAGGCGTTTAAGTGACAATGTTCTCTCAGTCGAGTAATTAAACGTCTGGTCGATCGGCCTACGTAAGTGGATCGACAACTTGCGCATGTATATTGGTAAATAATATTTGATATCGAAATTAACGGCTGTTTTTCTTTGATTGCTGGTAAAGGCAAGTGTGTTACCCTTAATAGCCCTCGTAGTTTAGCTGCATTAAACGTGCGTGTTAATGCTGCTTCAACTTTCTTTTGTGCCATTCGGGAAACTGCATCCCCCTTAAATGGGATGTTTAGGTAGACTGTTTTCTTTTCTGGCTCAAAGCGGTAGAACACGATATTTTACCATCGCCTGTGCCAGGTCACACTCTACGCAAGCTTATCTTATAATGCACGAAAGACGTACGGTTTCGTTCTAATGGAAGTATCTACAAACACACTGATGGTGTGGCAATGGGAAGACCCTTATCTCTAGTGTTGGCTGAGATTTTTCTATGGCACCTAGAGAACACATCATTTAAGAGTGACATAAGTAAATGTGCTCAATATATACGGTATGTGGATGATATATTTCTTGTACTTAAAAGCAGGTAGCAATCACGATTATTGCTACAAAGTTTCAACAAAGCACATAAGAATATCGGCTTCACGTCAAAGCACGAGTAAGATGACTGTATGCCTTTCCTAGATGTACTATTAAAGAAAGAAACAAATGGTAAATTAAACAGAACAATTTAACATAAACCAAAATGGTCTTCACAGTATTTACATTACAGCAGTTTTGTGCCATTTTAATATAAATTACCAACAGTTCGTAGTTGCTTTTCAAGAATTGGCAGGTTGGTTAGTCAAGAAATTAAAGAAAATGAATATAATAAAGCAATTAACGATTTAATGTCTAATGGCTATTCCAGACAATTAATTGAATCAATTATTAAAAGGGGAATTAACCAGAAACAGACGTATTATGGGCCAGAAAAGAAAACAGTCTACCTAAACATCCCATTTAAGGGGGATGCAGTTTCCCGAATGGCACAAAAGAAAGTTGAAGCAGCATTAACACGCACATTTAATGCAGCCAAACTACGAGGGTTATTTAGGGTAACACACTTGCCTTTACCAGCAATCAAAGAGAAACAGCCGTTAATGTAGATATCAAATATTATTTACCAATATACATGCGCAAGTTGTCGATCAAATTACGTAGGCCGATCGACCAGACGGTTAATTACTCGAATGAGAGAACATTTTAACTTAAACGCCTGTTCTTAAATCAAATGTTGAATACACCTCTGCTATTGCGCAACACATCATCAAAACATCGCACGTATGTTCTCCAGACGTAGCATTCAAAGTAATTACTAAATGCAAAACAAAAGGGAGCTAGCCACATACGAAGCGTATGGATAAACAAATTGCAGCCGGATTTATGCAATCAGAAGAAGCATGTTCAGGCATTGAGCTTGAACTGGATGTGACGCACGCAATTTGTTTGGTTTCCGTTTTTCACACTCTCTCTATGTTCACATATTTCTATCTTGTTTTGTTTACCAATTTCTATATAAAGATATATGAGGATGACATGCTCTTCTTTTTTCTGCAAACAATGAATTTGGCACTAGATTTATAAAAAGCTAACTGAACATTTATAAAGAGCAAATTCCTAATAGGGGAACAGTCAAATAACAAACTGACACACATGGACAAACAGCTAATTTAAGACAGCGACGTATGCCTTACAAAATGATTCACCGTACACGGGCCAGCACGTACATGTTAAATGATGTGTGCCCAAGAAATATAAATAGAATATTTTGAATAACCTGATCAACCACAACACTAGGATTTATTCCGAACATAAATTTTCTGAAACCTTCTCCTAACTAAATGAGGTGTAACAGAAATCTGGATAAAAAACCGCTTTACTGATACCTTCAGCAGACAATGATATTAGAATCATTTTTCTCAGTTTGCCTTATCAAGAGAAATAGCCGGCATAATTCCATAGAAATAAATTAAATTTAACAAAATAGCCTGTTTTCTAAATATAATTTTGAATATCATTATTTATGCGCAGCGATATGAATAAAACAAAAATAAAATATGGCACTGAAGAATTACACATTGTAACTTTTGACGGAATCAGAATAACACCTCAAACAATACCAAAAATGGCATTGACAATTAAACTATTCCCACTATCTGAGCAAAAATGCAAAAAATCGATTATATATTTGGTCGATGTTGCGACTCTAAATCCGTAGTAACATACTGGCCACGAGGAAGGATTTAACACTTATCAACCCAAAACATTCCTGAAAAGCACACTACCACTTATTAAATATAGTCTCGTAATAATTTTTTGTGTTTGAAAATATTTTCTGACGTATTGAGGTGTATCTCAATTTGAAGGCAAACTCCATAGAATTAATTTATGATCGAATAATCTATTCCTTCTGATTAAATCTGGAAATTTAACTTAACAGGAAAAGTAAAAGTTTATTTGAATCTCTGATTTCCTGTTTAATGACGTAAATTAAATTTATATATATATATATATCTTTTTTGCTAAATTGTAATGGCAAACATTTGTTAAATTTATCTTTTACGCATCGATAAACATTCCATAAGATATCATATGCAATTCATCATGTAGACTGGGTTCGTCCCTCTTGGACAGTAATCAAGTATTTACCAGAATTGTTACGGCTAGTGTCTGAAATAGAGCCCATTTACTTAAATAAAATGCAAATCCTCGACCACACCACCGAAGTTGCACACATTTTACAATTTTCAATAATGTAACAGTATGTGTTTCATTATTCTTTCCTTCAGGTGAGTCACATGTGGCATTGCTTTAGACCTAACGTTCCGTTGTAAAACCGACTCCATGCAAATTGCATAAGCGATATTGAATACACTTAACGGCACGATTTAAAAATGTATACTGTCCGAAAATATAAAATTGCATTATATCACAAATATATATATATATATATAACTTTTTGCATTACATATATATATATATATATATATTTATATATATATATATATATATCTGTAATATTTACATTTTATCTGTCTCATAATGGCATAGTTGGGTTGAAATTGTGTGTCAAAAATGACAACTTACAGAATCAAATTGTAGGAAATACCAAATAAATTACGTAAAGCGGTATATGACTGGAAATTGCATGCAATGCGAGGCTTTTGAATATATAAATTAATTCATTAAAATTTCCCGATGTGGCCTTGTTTCTGTCTTATAAGAAAAGAACAGATATGGTTAGGTGGAAAATTATGGCGATAGCTACAACAAAAAACGATCCACCTGTATAAAAGACTGGCTAATAAACCAACGTATGTAAATAAGTGAAAATCACGTGAAATTCGCGGTTTTGGTAGCATTGGAGATGTGTCTCAAGACTCTGAAACAAATTCACCTTGTTTCAAATATTTTCCGTGTCATTTCTGGCAAATACTTAATGCTCACTTTGTATAGACGCAACCAATCTAGTGAGACTCTGTTTTTGTAATATTGTAAAAAGTTTAGTGTATGTTGACGGTAATAATGCAGCCAAACATAGCTGACAATTTGGCTAAATCAGCCTTTAGTAGTGCAAATGCATAACGATCCGTCTGTCTGGTTATGTTTCACAAAGTTGGTCGCTGGAGATATAAACTTGTAATTAAGATTCTCCGTTGAACCACTGAACCAATTTATATTTTCGTGTTCCATTTTAGACTTCCAAACCTATAAGCCTAATAAACCGTTTTATTAAGTTTCCTATTAGGGCATTTGACTACACTAATATATTTGTGCACTCTATTTTAATTAACTCATGACTTAATTACCAGAATGGCGTAAATAGATAATTGCATAGGAAAGATTTATTCAATTTTTGTCCAAGGTATTACGCACAGAGTAACAGATTAGTTCGAATATGACCAGAAGTATAAACCAAAGCCAGTATGAACGGATGATATAATCTTATGTGCACATTTGTATGGAAGATTGTACCGTCCAATCGTCCCACATTCCTCACCCAACGATATAGTGGATAAAGGGCTTAATACCTCCGGTTCATACTCAATTTGGTTTATCCTTCTGGTCATATTTTAACTAATTTGTTACTAGTTGCGTAACACCTTATACACAATTGCATATATATATATATGCAAGAAACTCCATGAAATGTCATCAATGGAGCCGGCTTATCCTCCAAAAGGAGTCAGCCGTAGTATATATATATATATATATATATATATATATATATATATATATATATATATATATATATATATATATATATATATATATAAATATATAAATAGTATTGGTGTTTATTTCAAGCTGGCAAACTTAATTTTTATCTTTTTTACCACCACACGCGCAATCAATGAATGTTTAATTATATTACAAATGCATACTTGGCAAAAGCTGCAAAAGCTAATGCTCGTGACTGGATAGAAATTGTTGACAAGCACAATGTATGCACGAGTAGTAGAGTTGAGAGTCGCGTATCGATTTTTGCGTCCCATATATATTGGTTACAGTTTGCTCCTCGTTAGTGAGTTTGCCGTCGTGCTCTGATGATGATCATTGAAGGTCGCAACGCGTCTGTACGCAGGAATGACGGTAGTTTTGATATTTTGCTTGACGACTGGTTAAAAACAATCTGATTTTTTTACTTTAATCTCGCAGACTTTATTTAAACAATGTTTGATAAGTTATTTTCGTGCCTGAACTGCTACGTCTACTGGTTTGCAATTTAACCGTAATTACATGTTTTAAAATTTATTTCAAGCTAATTTTAATGATTAATATCCTAAATATTCATCACTTGCGGAAGGCATATTTTTTAATGAAATCGTTTCTTCATTTTATGAGAACTATGCGTATAGAGGCGAAATTGTGTGTATGCATATATTTTTTAATTATAAATAGACAGGTTTATGTAGGAGAGATGGTAGTTAGCATTGGTAATTGTTATAATGAAATAAATTGATAAAAATCGCCATTCACACACTGCGATGCTTCTCCACGATTTGCGTTTTCGGGTTGACGCTTTGCTCTATCAGTTTCGCAAAGATCCGATTGATCACTAAATGAAGCTAGAATACCGAAAAAATTCAAAGGATATACACATACTGTGTTAAATTGTGGTGATTATGACAGTGTTTCATCACCATAAGTAGCGTGGTTCATGGCGAAAACAGCCAGATGTCAAAAAAGAATAATTTCGCGAGTTTCAATATTCTATTTGAATGGAGAAGTTATAGGTGTTACAGAGAAACATCATAACTTCGTGCAAAATCCTTCCAACGAAGAATTTCTTTAGTTAGTCCGTTAGGAGAAAATTTTGTTAGTTAAAATTGAACGCCATAGAACTCTAGAAATGCGTTAATGTCGTGTTCGTTGTTAAATATGTCTCCGTGCAATTTCTTTGCTTTTCAATCGACGAAATTCATAACAGTAACAGCATCCAAGAACATTACAAGCTTGCATGGATCATGCACGGTGATAAGAACACCCGGCTTTTCAATACCGTCGTCGGCGATGTCAAGTGGAAATCGCATGGTTTCGTCTTGCTTTTTGTTATCCGTCTAAGCATTTGCCGAAAGTGAGTCGCATAGACTGTGGAATCTTCGCAGAATGAAGTTTTTTCCGATAAACTTCATATCGAAAAATTTACGTTCAACCGCCTAATCACATACGCATTTACGTTAAATGAACTGATTTTTCACTAGACGAGGCAATGGTGCTCAATAGTATTCAGCCAAACTTTATTAGTAACTATTTAAATTACTTAATACCTTTTGTAATGAAACATAACGTCATTACAAATCTAGTTTTCTCTATAAATTCGTCGAAAATATCGTATCTTCATTTTCTTCAACTACAAAATATCTTAAATTTGTACAACCTAAGTGTATTAATGATGCGCAATGTCATGTTCCATAATTCAAACTGAGGAATGGTCTGTCTGTGGGTGTGTGCGTGTGTGTGTGTTGATTCCCCTGTATGGGTGCTTCGTTTTTTGTTTTTGTAATATATTTAAATTTAATTCAACTTTATCCTCATAACTTACATGCAGTAACTTTAGAAAGCACCATATAATGCATTCAAGATTGTTACTGGTAAAAACTAAATAGTCTACTAATGATCTGTATTGTATAACCTTGCTTTATGTTCAAGTTATTCGTTAATACTCTATTTTTCAAATGATAATTAATTTAATTGCACAAGTGATTTTTAATGTTTACAAATTCCAAAATATAAACGTATTTGATTAAAATTAAACTTCTGTTTTGCTCCAAAGAATTTGCCAATCAAATGAAACGGGTTACATTCTAAGTGAAATAAAACTAAAAATAGTATATGCATAGAACGATTCCACCATTCGTCATGCCTTATTCTCTACAACTATGATCTGTTATAAAGCGAAGCGCACACCAGGTTAAATTTACTAATGGAATACAAAAAATTGGTTGCCAATAGCATAATATCAAGGTATTACTGCACATACAGATAGACCACCTACGGACATGCTTAATCATTTCGTAGCATGCATAGTTCAATAGGTGTAGGTATTAAGCGATTAACGAGAATACTTTTGTGGCACTTCTCAACAAATCAACCCGTCACCCGTAGATAGTTGGTTTTTTTATGACATTTAAATTCTTGTGCGATATAGCAATAACAAAGTGAGCTTATGCGCATACATCCATGAATAAAGATTTTGATGGTCAACAAAAAGTGCTCTAGTAAAACTTCAGACAAAATTAAAGCAAAATTTTCCAAGAGTGGAAAATCTTGTTCCAATGTCATTTTCAGACAAGCAGCTGATGGAGGGCTTCAAAATGAAGGGACAAGTGCGAACCTATCAATCAAGGACAATAATCGGTGCACCTGGAAATGTAAAGGTTTCAAGATTTTACCCACCTACGTGTGCTATCAATTGTCCCGCACAATAAAAAGGCGGCATAATGAACAACAAGTAGTACAGCAATGTGCAATTTAACTCAACGTCTAAGTATTACTTAAAAATTAAAGCAAGGTCAAGTCCTCTTCTCTTGGCTAGTCTAGTATCAATGGAAACAGTTAAGAGTACATTGTACTTATGTTGACCAACTTAATAATGGCACCAAGAAGAAAGAAATCCACATCGACATCTTGCATGCACTTATCGGAGTAATTGCCTATATGGACACGTCAAATTATAGCAGACTGAGACGAAACTGAATGAATCATCATCATTAGTTATCATGGAAGGGGGCAATTTATTCCCTCATAACCGAAAATTTGCATGATATCGTTGCCGTTACGTCCGGTCTTAAACCGTCGATGGTTATACTGGATAGTTCTTTGGCTTCATAATAAATAAAAGGCAAAAAGCGAAGCACAGTGTTGATTCTCACATCTCCAAGTTTTGTACCAAGCGTTCATCCAATTTTCTATATTATTTTGATAAAATATCCCACAATAGCTGTGTAAATAGAGCAAAATTTGTATATTACATTCAAACCACTCAATGAAAAGGACAACGGATAACTTCAGAATGCACTTCGCTAGTTCATAATCAGTTCGCGATTCAGACTTTTCGTTCGATTTTCCAATTTGATTATTATTTAAATTCCCTCAACAAATGTTCTTTAATTTGTTATTGAGAACGAAAGAACAACGATGTTTGTTTTTATTTATAATGTATGGCGCATCTTGAGCAAATAGACTGTGAAAATGCATAAAAAAGGCGGATAAAAACCAGCCGCCGTTGACAAATTTAGCCTTCTTTATGAAGTACATCATGCAAATTCGATACTATAAAAGTCCTTTCGCAAATATTAAAATTTAATCTGTGCACAGTTAAGACAAAAATGCGATATAGAAGGTAAAAGCAGATAAACGTTATCAGGAGTCGAATCATTATTTTTTTTTGTTTTACCTGAGAACTGGTTTCAGGGGAAGGTATGAGAAGTTCAAATCAGCCTTTTAGTATCTACAAAGGGTGTGAGAAAATTACTTTAATTTAAGCATTTCACCACTAGCAGCAAACAATGTAAAAATCTATTATATTATATGATTTTCTGCCTAAAATACTACTCAAATTTCGATTACTGTACACAAACCTTTTCAATCAAGCTCATGCTATTTTTTCGATTGTCACGGCTTTAGTAATTCTAAAATTGTTCGTGAAAATGAGACGTTTAAGTTCTGAAATTTGTTAACATTCCAAAAAACTCCACAATTGTTTTTCTTTATACAATTAAAGTAAAATAAAAATTCATAAAATTGCATAATTGGAGTTGGAAATTGAAAATTACATACAAAGTGAAATTAATAATTGCTATTTTTTAATTCACATTCCGATAATGACATTTTAGACCTCAAATAATCTGACTAAAAAATGAAATGTAAATATAAGTTGAAAGGAAAAATCGGACCACACACCTAAATTAAAGGAAACGTTAACTAATTGTAAGCGTTTTTGCTGAAAAACTGGCAGAGATCAGTACCCCAGATAAATTGCAAACTTTAGTTAGAGAAGTTTGCTCCAGTAAACTAAGCTTAACTAGCTATTTTTTAGTTATTTATTTCATATCGAATGTTTCGAGAAACATAAAAATCAATTAATTTAATCAAGGTTGCGATCTTGATATAAACACTTGACCCATTATGTACATATATTTGTCAGTATAAACTAAGTATTTTATAGTGTAGAAAAGGAGATTCATCCACAAGACTGGCTTTGTACTTATTGGGATCTCATCACGTACTGGCCAGAATTTGCCGCAGAGTGTACGTGGCGTGTTCCCAATAAGGACGAAACCGGTCAACTGATGAATTGTCTTTTCTACAATATACAATACTTAGTTTATACTGACAATTTTATGCACATAATGAGTTAGGTATATATATCAAGATCGCATCCTTGAGTTTTGTAATTTTTGTCACTGCCCGCACAACCAATTTGCGCTTAACGTAAGATGCAAACTATCTTTCCAATGCAAATTTTTCCTAAACGCATGCATTTTTGAGTGAAATAAATGAATTTGCACGCAGCTTTTGGCATTACTATAACGAGTATATTTAAATTGTTCTGTTTACTATTCAAAAGAAAACCAGTTTCCATTCTTAAGAATGAAAATACACTTTACAAATAATGGCAATATTACAGATTACAGAGTGATAATATTTTAATCGGCACTTTTGAAATACCTGGACAATATATAGTTTATATTATTCAGCATTGAAAAAATGTTCTTCAAAGTCTCTGAGTGCCACATCCATTTCATGGTCAAAAACTTCGTCGTCTATATCAAGTCCTCCGAACTCATCTGTGCTTACAGTAGAAGATATTTTGATTGCCTCTGCTGGCAGGATGCAATTAGGTTCAGCTTTCGCACGTAATATCAAGTGCATAACATTAGTCATTTTGATGTCGTCAGGGAATTTGATAAACTTGAACTGGTCCAATGCCCGATCTCGACTGACGCGAATAACAAGAACAGTAGGCCAGCCTGGAACTATGCTGACCTCAGAAATTGATTTGTAGCGAATAAGTTGGTCAGGCGCTTGAAACATGATCTTCTCACAGTTCTCAGCACGTTTCAAAGTCAATGCAGCATCTGTGCAAGCTAAGTTATACGCTCCAACTGGTGGGCGTTTTCGACTGTCGGATAAAAGACGTTGAACCTCATCAGGACTGCAAGAGTTTGCCACATGTTGAACGAGAAGCTCAACTTCGTGCTGTTCGTATATGATACAGCCCGTCCACTTCGAGGTTAGAACGTTACTTTTGCTATTGGCTGATGTTATCGTGAAAATCTTCTCTTTCGTCGCCAGCTCTGTAAACGGATCAACGGATGAACCAAAAGGGGTTGCCGTCTGCTCGTTTGAGATATTTTTCTGGAGTTCAATGTCTGTCGCTTTGCCTGTCATTGGAGCCATGCCGTAAGTGTCTAACTTGAACGCTTCTTGAACGTCAACCAAAAAGTCGTTTTGCAGAAATTGGTTTGAAGGGGTTTCCTTTGGCTCTTCCAATGATAATTTTTTAAATTGTGAATTTGAATGCTTGTCAGAATCTGAACTTTTAAATTCATCTAAATTGTCGAATTGAATCCAATTAGCTGGCTGAACATTTGCAGACTTTGGTGTCTCTGGTGGTGATTTAGCATTCAGCCACTTGATTGGTAAATCTTTAGAATCAAGAACGACAGAGTTTGCACCGGACTCATCATTTGAGTAACTTCGGCCTAAGGTAAAAGTCAGTACTTTGAAATCGTCGGGCCGTTTACAACGAAATACTTGCCAAAACGACATGCCACTGCTTTCACTACGGGTAATGCCGAGACAAATCAAAAAAGCAGGATGACCGAGGCAGCGAACAATGCGTATCTCCTGATCAGTCAGCACGCAGGCCGATTTAGATAATCCCATTTTCCCCTTTTTAGTCAGGACAACCTTGTTCGAAAAGCAGGATATTCGAAATTTGCGATTCGCTTGTTTACTTATAGCAGAATAAAGTATTCTTTTGGCGTTTTCATCATTAAATTCGGACGCATTTAGCGCCTGCTTTATTGCAATTAATTTTAACGATATATCGCAGAATGGCTTCTCTTGCTCCGGAATCTTCCGACCCATTTGTTTTGGAACTTTGCGAGCCGACATTTTGTTTTTTGATTCAATTTTTTGAATAAAAGAAAACTAGAAATAATCTAAATACGCTTAGGTAGCTGATTTGAATATTATTAGACAGCAAAGTGATTTTATTCCCGTCTGTAAGATATTCTTATGTATTCCAGCTCCTTTTAAATTAATATAGCACTAACTTATTCACAGAAAACAAATGCTTTACAAAATTTGTTAAGTTTGTAAAAAAACTACATTTTTAGCTGATAAACCATCGGCCTTAAAACTAATCTTATCCAATGTACTTCGCACAAACCTTCTAGTGTAAAAATGTAAAAACGGAATATCAGTTAAATAAATATTTCATTTGCAGCATTTGCAAATGTCAAATAAAATCAAATGCAAAATACCAATCGGAAACGCTGCTCAAGCTAATATGATATATAATCTAAATTAAAGAGCACTTCAGGGTGTAATTCACATTTGTGCCTACACGTTTATATTGAAGAACTCGGCACGCACACACAAACAAAAACGCGCGCAGCACTCAAATCAAAGTAGCCAGCCTGGTCACTTAATACTGACATACATAAACGCATATGAATATATAATTCTTGTTCTATGTACATACACAAATTTCACAGTGATCCACAAAATAACATTAAGATCCTCGTTTGAATGAAAAGGTGATAAAGAACATGAGATGATAGGGTGAATAGTAAAGAAAGCTTGAGTACATAGAACATATTAGTGCCAGCAAAAAATCAATAAAAAATGAAGTATGCACTCGTAAATCAATTGAAGCTGAAACTAGGAATCTGAATCATTTCATGTTTTATAATTAGATTGCTTGTTTTCTTCTTATGGTAACATCAAATAACTGTTTATTTTCCTTGCGTAATCACATAAAAGCGGCAATAACCAAGTTTGTTATTTCTCTGTACATACATACCTAATTAATTTTGAGCCATTTTTATGCAAATTAAATTATCAACTGCTGAAAAAATCAATAATAAATCGCCATTTTGCATCAGAACATTTATGAAAAATAATTAGTTCACGTTTTAGTGAAACAATTTTGAATTTTTCCATTTATTGAGTTTTACGGTGAAATATTCTTGCGTTCTTCTTAACAAATAAATTTCTTTCTAGGAATAAACTTTGGCACAATTAATGCATTAATTAATGTTAATCGCTGGGTAAATGATAAGTTTTTTTAGTTTAACAAACCCAATTTCTCACATTAATAACATAAAGTAAGGTCGCTAACTAGAAATAAAACCAATCCCGCTTTGTTTTCTAATCTTTAGAAATTGTTGTAAGTTGCATATACCGATGCATATCGCCTATCTATAGTCATCAACAGAGCACTGGATTTCTTTACATCTCCAGGTGCCCAGATTGTGTTTGGCACTGATTGATGGGTTCGCACTTTTCCCGTCACTCTGAGGCCATTAATTTGCTGCCTATCTGCAAATGACGATGGAATTTGTTTTTACGAATTTTATTTGCTTCAATTCGGAAAATATGGTTCCAACATCGTTTTCAGATAAGCAGCAAATCGACGGCTTCAGAAATAAGGGACAAGTGAGAGCTCATCAATCAGTGACAAACAAATTCTTTGTACCTTGAAATGTAAAGGAATCAAGATTTTACCGACCTACGAGTGCTATCAATTGTCCCGCACAAGAAAATTGCAGAGTCAAACTGAAAGATGACAACACTACATAAGGTACAACAAAATTTAATCATCCGAGCAAAATGGAAAATTGAAAAGCGAGGATCAAACCGCACTATTTATTTTTAACGCGAAAAAACATAAATTCAGCTTTCAATAATATCATCACTGTATACATACTAACTGTTTTAAATTTCGGATTCAAAACATTAAATTGACCTTAGAGAATTATTAATAATGAAAGAAACAGATACGGTAAAAATTTAGCCAGCTTCACTCCATATATAATTCTAATCTAACCTATTTTCACGTATATCATGTTTATTTAGTATTATGTATTCTCTGAAAATTTTGTTTAGTGTAGACTTGGTCGAAATCGTTGACGTAATTTATATCATTTACATAATATGGAATATGAAATATTCTGCGTAAACAAAATAAAATCTATCCATAATTATATATATATATATATATATATATATATATATATATATTGCACACACAGTATCATAAACATTGTTAACAGCGGCAGACATTTTAAAATAATATGAGCATTCAACAATGCAATCCGCACACCCTGCGCTGTTACCAAGTAGACAGAACAAAATTGAGGAACAATGCGAAATGACAGACAACGCCCGTGAAAATAACATTCGTTCAAGCAACAGCCAACAATGCGAAAATTTGGTTAACTCTCAATCCATCAATAGACTGACCAGATCTCAGATATCACTTCGCCATACAATGAGAAAACCTCCTACTCGAAAACAGACACATACGCATATACATTTACTAATCATCCAAACAAGAAATAGAAGTACAACCGAGTCGGACTAGTTTCCACCCACATAATCAAATGAAAACCCAGGAATTATGTAAATGAATTATTGTAAAGTGAAGATTAGTGGTATCGAAATAAATAGGCATTTTCCACTTTTTTATTAATATGTTTTGTCTTCCAAACAATATATATATACATATATATTGAAATCAAATTGTAAAATTAGTCGAAATCAACAACGTCAACAATTTATATAATTAAACGAACATTGATTGCGCGGGTAGTGATAACAACAATTTTTACACAAGGTTGCGATCTTGATATAAACACCAGACCCATTAGGCACATACATTTTTCATTATAAACTAAGTATTGTATAGTGGGGAAAAGGTAATCCATCCAGTAGATCGGTTTCGTCATTATTGGGAACTCATTACATACTGTCCAGAATTCGCTCTGGACAGGGCTCGAAACTGGGCACGTCTGCTTCGGAATCTGGTGCTCTAACCACTGACCCATTAAGTAAATACATTTGTCAGTATAAACTAAGTATAAGGACGAAAGCCTTCTACTGGATAAATTGTCTTTCCCACACTTTACAATACTTAGTTTATACTGACAAATGTATGTATATAATGAGTCAGGTTTTTATATCAAGATGTTCGTTCAATTATATAAATGTTCATTCCAATATTACTGCCCCATGCAACGTGGTATCTGTTCTATAATGACAGACTAGGTATTGTTGGTTGGATATTTTGAGCTGAAGGAATGCTATATAGTTTCTACATAAAGGAAAGGCTAACCAGTTATTATATAACTTAAAATTGTGTGTAGTGTGCCACAGGATGGCTCAGTGGTTGGAGCACCAGATTCTGAAGCAGACGTGTTCAGGTTCGAACCCTGTCCGTGGCAAATTCTGGACAGTATGTGATGAGTTCCCAATAAGTAAGAAACCAGTCTACTGGATGAATTGACTATTTACACTATACAATAATTAGTTTATACTGGCATATTTAAGTAATTAATGAGTCAGTTGCTTATATCAATTTCGTAACTTTGATTATAGTAAATTTGAAACATAACTGATTACCTATATATCAGCAACAAATAAAAAAACTATAGATTGTGCCAAATAATGATCTATAAGATATTTCTTGAATGATTGCACAGTGCGAGCGTCAAATTTAGAGAATCTACTTTTTTGTGGGTTTTCGCTTTGCACTATCATTTTTGCAAAGATCCGTCTGATCCCCATTTCCAAGTACGCATCCAGTTCGTCCTCGTGGTGGGTTGATGCTGATCCGTCCCTTTCCTACGAAGGGTTCAACATTGTTCATACTGACCATTGAGAACGAGTTATGATCCAATCTTCGAACCTCATTAAAGCACGTATTTTATAAATTAATGGAAATTACGAAAATGCAAAATGGACATGTGTTAGTGCGTGTTCTTGAAATCAAAACATGTCATTCGATTGAAGAATAAAGCTAATTTTTCTGCATAAAACGTCGAATATTTTGGATCAGATCTTAACAAGCATTTTGCCATTTGGAACGAGCAGTTCAGACAATCCAGTGAAAAAAATGTAATCGGGGAAATAATTTAGAATGCTACGAGGTTCGCATATCACCATTGCTGGCTTACTAAACATTTCAACCGCTCTTGGTTCTGTCTCGCCCGAGATGTTATACGTAATGATGGTGTACGGCTAAATATTTTCGTTATGATGAAACTTTGGACTCTTTTCCCAAAAGTAATATTTCTTTTGTCAATTTACTGAAGGCTCAGGCCTTCGTCAAGGACGTACCATTACTCCAACTCTGTACCATTACCTGTCTATACAGTCGTCGTTTTATACGTATTAACAGTCCCCGGAATGCAAATAGGAAATTTTAGCCGGCCGTTTGAACTCAAACGCGCTGAAAACGTTGTTCTGCTGGCAGAAAGGGAAGACGAGCTCCAGGGCGATATTAATTGTGCTTATAATATTTCCTTGAATACGTTCCAAAAATTAATGCATCGAGAAAGGTCGTTTAGGCCAATTTTTATCCGGAGCCAATTATCGTACTAAACAGGATCCTGGTGAAACAAGACGGATGTGATTCAGCCAGGCTGCATTTGCCTTCAGAAAATTGTGCAAACCATTCCCTAATCGCGCATTAATTTCACTAAGTTGGCTATTTTCTGTTTATTCGGCCAAATAGTTTACTTATAGTATACGCACTTTAAAACAACCCTGTGTTAATTGGCATTTTGTTTCATTTGTATGACAGGTCCAAAAAAGTTACGTCAGTATATGAGTTGTAATAAGTATTAATTGAGAAAGCAACCACGCTCTATTTTCACCACGCTTAGCGGCTAAGTACACAGTAAATAAATGTGTTTATGTCTTGTCTTTCTTTATTTAACTTTACGTATAATAAGAGTTAATGTAATTCAAAACGTCCTTTAGAGAAACTCAAGTTATATTGTTTAACAATAAGTGTTCAGTACAACAGTTCATATGTTTTTGAAGCACGACTGTGCATAAATATAGTGATTTGACTGACATACTTTTTAATCTCGAACCACAACAATTTTCGCGTGACTTCTATTTTTAAAATAAGCAACGTTTCAGATCAAACTACTCAAATAATTTTTTTAAACATTACCGCGAACTGTCTTTAATCATATTTATATGCAAAATGCTATAAAGGACTAATTAAAATAAAATTTAGTTCATACGAGTAAATACGTGCCATGATTAAAAATCTATTTCCAAAATATTTTATAAATAAGATATTTATCTCGAATAACTCATCATAATTGCTTTAGAAAATATTCCAAGTGAGACTTAGACGAGAAACGACGTCAGCTCATAAAATAAAGCCCAGGCTTGAGCGGGCAAGCTAAAGCAAAATGGATGCCCAAAGTAACGCCATAAAACTAACAGTTGCCAATTCGAGCCACTCGTCTACACCGGACATTGGGTTCAAAGACATGCAACACATACCAGGCGCCTCTATGGTCATATATAGCGAGCAATATTTAGTTACACAAAACATAAAATAGGAGTCATTCGTTTGTTCAAGCCGATCTTTGTGGGTGTTAATTCTGATCTTTTTTAAGTTTACACATAATTTATTTAGAAAAATCTGACAATATATATATATATACATATATATAAAAGAAAATATTTTTGGACTTATTTTATATTGTATATGGTGTCGGCATAAACTAAAAATTGCATACGGTCGTAGATGCAATTTATCATGTAGACTGGTTTTGTCCATGCCAAAATTGTGCGTATGAGGCTCTAACCGGTGCACGTTTGCTTCAAAGTCTTACACTCGTGCCACTTGGCTACCGATGCGACGCAATACATGCATGTTTCAATTACACACCAACTTAACTTTTTTGACAGTCTTTTTTTATTTGAAGCCTAATTGTCTTCACCCTAGACCTAAAGTACCACCTGGCCACCCCTGATCTGTCTCTATATAAAAAACACAATGTAAAGTAGGAAGTGATACTGAATTAATATTTCAATGCAAGATTTATCACATACACGTTTTCAGTACAAACAAAACATTGCAAATTGTAACAAATGCTATTCATCAAGTAGACTGGTTCCGCCCTTATTGGGAACTCATTACGTACAGTCAAGAATTTTCCGCCGACATGGCTCGAACCTGGACACGTCAGCTACGGCATTCATTGCCTTAACCATTGAGCCACACTGACACATACTACAGATACTTTTCAGTTCTATACTAACTAATGTTTCTGGACGGTACGTGAAGAGTTCCCAATAAGGTCGAAACCGGTCTACTGAATGAATTGAATTTTTGATATTATACAATACTTAGATTATATTGACAAATGTATGTACATAATGGGCCAGGTGTTTATATAAAGATCTCAAACTTGATTAAAGTAATTATCGAAATTGTTTAATGAAATGTGAAGATATGACTTTCCAATAATGTGGTTAAATACAATGGGATTGGTGTTTACTTCAAGCTCGCAAACTTGATTTAAGAAATGTGGCGAGTGGTTTGATTTTCCGTAATTTAACTATTATATTTATTTTATTTCATTCTAAGTTGTTTTTGTATTGTCTTATTTCATTCAAGCGAGGCCCGAGTTAGTTGATTATATTATCGCCTTAATAATTAGATATATTTTGAGATAATAGTGTTATCCATTAAAATTAACACGTTCGCAGATGGCTGATTTTGTGCGAAAACCTTACCCATTTCGATGCATTTGTCAGAAATACACTTTAAACAATAATTGATTGCGCGGGTGGTGGTAACAATTCTTTAAATCAAGTTTCCGCGCTTGAAGTAAACACCAATCCCATTGTATTTAACCAGTCATCGAATAACATAACAAAACTACCGCCAGCTGCAACGCACTGACGCGTTTCGACCTTCCATGATCATCATCATCTGAGTACGACGGCAAACTGACTAGCGAGGATCAAACCGCATCGCTAGTCAGTTTGCCGTCGTACTCTGATGATGATCATGGAAGGTCGAAACGCGTCAGTGCGTTGCGACTGGCGGTAGTTTTGTTGTTGTTCGACGACTGGTTAAATACAATTGGATTGGTGTTTACTTCAAGCTCGCAAACTTGATTAAAGAAAAAGAAATACATTTTATCGTTTTCTTTTCATTTTACGTACCATAAAAATCGTGCAAAATCACTGTTGCTAAACTCAGGGCGAAATTATCTTTATTCGTACTAGCTATGATGTAATGTAAGAAAAATTCACTTATATCGAAGGCTTTTGTACATCTCACATTTTTTTCTTAAGGAAGTCCTGTAATGGAGATAAATTTTAAAGAGTAGATCGAGCACTATATATATTTTTTTCGACTTGTCTCGATTAAATTTGCTTCGTTTAGATATGTTCAAAAACTAATCCAGATAGCTAATCGGATATGAAGTTTTACAAAACAAAACTTGTGGTCATACTAAATCATTATGTGGAATGTTCCAGAATACTCAATTACTCAGTTTAAGTGACATAATACCTTCATAAACCCGAAGTGCAAAGTATGTATCACGTGAAGGTTTATTTCGGGGCTAAATAATGAAAATTTAATTAATATATTTTTACCAATATAAAATATTTTTACCTAATAATTAAGAAAATGGAAGCTGAAAAATTATTTATTAAGAAACGCAATTTCAAGGAAGACATAAGTTAAACGTGCATTGTTTGCGCGAGCGATGGTAACAATTACTTTTAAACAAGGTTGCAAACTTGATATAAACATCTGACCCATTATGTACATACATTTGCCAGTATAAGCTAAGTTTTGTATAGTGTGTAAAAAGGCAATTCATCCAGTAGACCGGATTCGTCCTTTTTGGGAACTCATCACGTACTGTCCAGAATTTGCCGCGGTCAGGGCTCGAACCTGGTCACTTATGCTTCGGTATCTGGTGCTCTAACACCTGAGCCACTCTGCCGCTGTAGGGTGGCTCACACACTATACAATACCTGGTTTATAATGACAAATGTATTTACATAATGGATCAGCTGTTTATATCAAGTTGGCGACCTTGATAAAAGTAAGGCATTAGTTGTTTCAATTAAATCCATTTAGCGATTTTGATATATACGCCAATGCAGTCTTTAACCAGTCACACATAATAGGAAAGTTGCCATCCAGTCAAGCATACTCTTTGAAAAACTGCTAGTGGTGACAGCCGCATATCTGATATTTCGTAGCTTATATATACATGGTAGTTCGATCTAAGTCAATAAGTTTGCCACCGGGCTCTGTTGATGACCACGGGTGTTCGAAACGCATCAGTCCGGGCGAATAGCAGTTGTTAATCTATATTGTGGAGCTGGCTAAATAAAATGAAAATGTCAATTATCTCGAGCACGCGACGTTGAATAAAGTAAAAGAAATCGCCTCCCCCACCCCATCATATGAAGTTCGCACTGCGCAACAACCCCACCCAATGTTTGATTTTATGGCTTTGGTGAGCAGAAAAGCGTTTTCTAGCCAGTCAACATCATATTGCATGTATCAACGTGATTGCGGTTTTCATTTGAATCCGAAGAGTTTGCGTAGGCTATTTGATAAACGCATAACTCAGATAACCCACGTTAGCATTAATTTTTTGGATATAATAACTAAACAATTAAAATTCTAGTGCAATTTGTTGTAACTGTTGAATGACTTCGAACAGTTTACTCACTCCATATGGTATGATAAAGTTAGGTCAACGCTCCTGAAATTATATCACCACCATCCGTAAACAATCCTGGAAGCAAATCATCGGGGCCTGCGGCTTTGCGGTGTTTAAGAGATAGGATTGCATCGCGTACTTCTAATCGGATGGTTCTTCGGGACTAACATTCCACACTGTTGATGCAGGCATGCTTTCGGGAATCGGAACTGACGCGGGTGGCCAAGAAAATTGATCTCTAAAGTGTTCAGCCCACCTGTCAAGACGACTTATTTTATCAGTTATTAAATCGTTGTTACTATCATTTATAATTTCACTAACTTTTAATTTTCTCAGACATGTTGCGCGGATAAGTTGGAACAAACAGCAACTATTACCTGACGCGAAAGCTACTTCCATTTCTTCAACCTTCTGGTCCAATAGTTTTCGAGATCGACTTTAGACCGCGCTTAAGTTGACGTCTTATATTGCGACGGGTATTATTATGAAGTCGAGCCGGGTGAATACCTGATCTGCGTTTTGACTAACAAGACATTGTTCCAGTAATTTTATTTTTTGTAAACATTTCGACCTACTTTACCGTAGGTCGAAATATTTTACAAAAAGAAAATTACTGGAACAATGAAAGCTACGTTAGTCAAACGCAGATCAGATAATTTCATTAATCAGGTTCGTAACCAAGAAGTTCCTTCAAGAGCCAGGTGGAATTTGGCGCCTTATTTCGAGTATCTCCATAGATTTTACAGAGAGCCAGTGATTATTTCTACGGGGGCCTGCTATGCCACATACAGTAATACCTGCATTGTGCATAGTGGAACTTATCTTGGACCAAAGTATATTCGGATTTTCGCCATCCAGACCAAATAGATTAGCCTTTAGAATATTTTCGTAATTTTGTCGGAAGTACGGTTGTTCGAGTTTGCCTACATCAATTTGTGGTTTATTATTAATTGTTTTCCGGAAAATTTTAGTGCAAATCTACAATAGATAAGTTCATGATCCGAGTCGACATAAGTTTTCCAAAAAGAACGACAATCATGGATGCATTCACGCCAACTATAACTAATTGCTACATGATTTATTTGAGTCCACCGTGATCCGGGTGCTGGAGAACGCCATGTAGCACAACGTCTAACACTACGACTGAAGTTTGTACTACTTAAACAGTCTATGTTTAGCACAGCTATCCAATACCAACACCCCATTTACTGGCTTGAGAGAACTCTGTGGAACCATATGTCCGAAGCCAATAACGCGTAGATAAGGATAGTGAAACCAGTTCTGTATTCTGGTATCAGATACACAACATACGTCGATTTCTAATTTATCCAACGTACGAGCAAGAGATTCTTGTTGTCCAAGTTGTTTTAATGTTTGCACATCAAATGCGTCTACGTTAAAACCTAACTTAGGTTTAATGGATGATCGTCTACTAGAACCATTTTCGATATTTGGCAACCTGATATTGGACTCAGTGTTATGACCTACAACAACTATATTCATAGTATATAAAAGAGTGTTATTGTTAGATTGAGAAGAGGAAGGGGAAAGAAAGGAGGCAGAATAGGAGATAAAGTTGCCTGCAGTAGCATGATTTCGCTTATCCACCATGCGCGGCTCAGCAGATAAGGCGACCATTTTTATACTGCGCGACGGCCTATGCAGTATGTTATTATTGTATGTTGTACTTGTCATGGTTATATGTGGACTGTAAAAGAACACGAGGTCGCCCATTCCTAGTTATGGTCTGTATTCGGAATTTTCCTTCTCCTTGATAGTCTGCCAACCAAGGCTGATGAGCACTATCTGCCAAGATGCCAGTGGCCAAAGTTTCCTTTACAGCCGAAACTTGTCCTTCACGTCTGAAACGCTTGCTCTCATTCCGTCACTGCACATTTAATAATAAAACTTACTGTGCAGTTATACCAAACTCGAGGCTTCACATGAAACTGGATGATGGCTGTCTTTTTATGACCCGTAAAGGTTCATACTACCATTCCCGAGTTAAATAGCTTGAGCCCGCCGGTCGTCAGGCCGGAATTTCTATGGCTACGGGCCAGCTATATAGAATACCCGAGTCTGGAATCACACGGGCTCTCCTATGGTAGAAACAAAAGGGCTTCTACAAGCGTTTAGTTGACATGTCGCAATTATCAAAGCGAAAAACACGTTCAGTTTTAAACGTACATGCAAAACAAATCCTATTTGGCACCAAACAAGTTGGTAGGTGCTCCGATACGCGCGAATCGGATCTTCTACTGCCTATGGGAATGGAAAAACGTCGTAGATAAGATATAATTTAGTAGGGAATTGCGTATTTGCTGGCCTGACTATTTTCAGGGGGATTTAGGTTATGTGCATAATACTCATATCAATAATAGATGTACATCACTTTATATCAATAAGAATAAACTTATTGATATAGTGAAACCTGTTGGGAATACTTGTACGGTTAATAATAAATTGGCTTCTATTCCCAACCAATATGAAAGTGAATGACAATAAGGCACATAAAATGTAGATTATGTTGTTTTCTCTTTTGAGAGTATGAAGAAAACACCAATCCCATTTTATTTAACCAGTCGTCGAACAACAGCCATTCTACCGTCAGTCACACATACTGACGCGTTTCGACCTTCCATGATCATCATCACGGGTTGACTGCAAACTGACTAGCGACGATTAAACCGCAATGCTTATATATAGAAAACAAATTTAGATATGCGTCTCTCACCCATAGTAGTCTCACATAAATTTTATAGTTTGATCCTCGCTAGTCAGTTTTCCGTCATGCACTGATGAGGCTCATTGAACACCTAAACGTGTTGACACGTGTGACTGACAGTAGTTTTGACGACTGGTTAAATATAATGGGATTGGTGTTTAATTCAAGCTCGAAATCTTTAAAATTTTTACTTCTCCCCGCACAATCAGTGATCGTTTAATTTCACTATGTGAATTGTTGGTCTTCACATGTTGTGTAATTAAAACTTCCTCTACCTAGTGTGAATGACAAAATAAATCTGCTATGCAATGCAATAAGAATTGTACCTGTGGGAAACCATATGTAGACATATTTAGTAGAATATTGATTTCTTGCTTGTCGGAGCACAAACCAACTTTGTGTATGCAAAATTGGATTTTTGTTGCACGCACGTCTATAGCTAAAATGATTTTGCTCGTTAAAAATGCATTATGCCAACAAAGCGCTTTTCAATTTTACTCAAGGCTATGTGATTGAGCTTGCTTCCCTATTTGGACGAAATCGAAATAAAAAGACGCTACCATGACTGTGCAAACGAAATAATTGTGCTTGCACTGGCATTAAAACGACGCTTTCAAAGCCCAATGCGAAAAATTTTTCAGTTATATTTCCTCTATTTGAACTTTCTGGACAAATACGTATATATTTCTCTGTACTTCATATCTGCACAGATTTTTATGTTTACGTAAAATTAATTAATTCTATTTTTCTCTAGTAAATCAGTTCATAAGAAAGCGGTTCCGTACAATATCTAACGCGTTTTGAAAAAAAATAATATCTAGAAATGAATATTTTTATTATTTGAAAAAAATACTGCATAACCATGTAGCCCAGGTAACAGTAGAATTAACAAATCCTAAAGCATACGCGTGTAGCGGAACATAATGTGGTATATTTTGATCATTTAAAATAATTTACAGTCGCATATCATTCTTTTAAAATAATCATTGCCAAACACCTTCCAGCATTAATAAAATGACAAAAACGGATGTAAGTAAACCAGTTATTACACTGGATTACCTCTTTCAAAACAAATTTAAAAATCAAATTACGCCAACTACACAAATCAATTCAAAGTTAGAATGGCATAAAAACATCATTTACACTAATTTGATTAGCAACTTCTTTAATGCTCCATATTGGCAATAAAATACTGTGGTATAGAAAGAATTTCTAAATTAATGCTAATGCTTTTATATTTTTACAATTGTACTGCTCATTCATGATGGTAATAGCTTTAAACTTATTAAAGTACCTTAGTTACAACAAGTGGATACAATTGCATATGAAATTAGAAATCATATTGCAAAGAAATTGATCTGAAATACACGTGACTTGCTGAACTATGGATATATATATATATATATATATATATATATATATATATATATATATATATTCACTTTTATATTAAAGCAATTCGCCGCTTTTGTAACATAACCAAATAGCATTAGTAATACAATATATCAATGAACACCATCTCTAGTAGTATGTACTGCAAAAATATTCTTGGTTTGCATGACATTTACCAAGAAAAGTCTTATATTCTGTCGTGATCTAAGTAATGTCTAAAATAAACAGGGAGAAAACAAGATTTATATAGACTCACCACTAACCAAGTTTCAAGAATAGCGTGCATTTCCGAAATATAACACTTCGAGCAAGAAGAAACGCGTTGGAAGTTAAAAGAACGAATTATTAGATTGTTTAGAAAAAAATAAAAATGCACCATTGTGACATTTCAAAGATAGACAAGGCTCAGAAAAAAATTTTATTGGTTCGTTTGTACTGGAAATCCGACTGAACAAACAATTTATGCTAAAAAGAACAAGTGAATCCTAAATATTTTGGCTTTACATACTCGCAAAAATGATTCTTATTAATAAATATTAGTCTATTACATAATGTTGTTCTTTCTCATATATATATATATATATATATATATATATATATATATATATATATATATATATATATATATATATATATATATAGTTGTAGACAACAATTTATGAGTTCACAATAAAGACGAAATCAATGTAATGGATGAATTAAATTTGCTACCTAATGCAATATTTAATTATATATATTAAAAATCATGCCATTTGTAGGTTCATGAGAAGACAATGAGGAAGGAACAGTCCATGTGTCTGAAAGCAATTCTATGAAGATTGGAAATGTGTTGTTAAATCTCGAATTCCAATACAGGATTTTTACCTATTATAGAATTTAAGGCAACAACAAAAAATGCACAAATTTCATTCGCCTTAACGCCCGACATAGGCAGCACAATGCACAAAATTCTAAAAAACACCGAAAATACTTTACATTATAATATCGGCAACCTGACACACGGTGAAATGGCATTTTTATTACAATAATACTTCTAGAAAATTCAGTTTTATTCTAATATTTAAGAACAAAACATTGTACAGTTTTTTAAATTTAAAATTTATTTTACTCTAATAGACCTCAGATTGGACGTGCGGTCTTGCAACATTACACCAGTAAAACTTTTTTACAATATTCCATATGCCGTAGAAATTTATTGAAAAGAGATATAATGTCATTGAAATTACGCATCATTCATCAAAATGTACTAAAGCCTATACCCTTTACATCATTACATTAAGCTTGCCCGTAGAAACTTTCAATATAAAAACTAAATTATCAATATTATTGCATCGAAATACAAACAAGCTGTCGAATCTTCTTTCTAATCTGAGGTTTTAATTTATCTTCCAACCATGTGAGTACGATTCAATCCATGTTAAGATATGAATAATATGATAAAGTCTACAAATGCCAGATAAGGTATGCTGTCTGCTAGTCTTGCATGCTTTGAATTTATCAATAATCCTGATTAAGCAAATTTTAGTGAAACGAAAAGAATACGAGCTTCATGAATCCTTAAATAATGGAAAGCGTCTAATATAATCAAATGTGCCTCAAGAACACAAAACTATGATCTACTTTATTAGCCTAATCTTCCTTAGAACAGCACTGAAAGGTCATATTGATATTTATAAATATTATTCTCTGAATAAAGTTGCAATAGTATATTTTACTTCATATTTTGGCAGTTAATAACGAAGGATAAAATCTGACATTACATCAATATACGGTGATCTATGATCCATATAATGGGTTAAAATATTGCCTAAAGCCATAATGCAAATTAGATCGTTTTTCCTGCAGAGCTCAACTAACGCTAGATTCAGATAATTTTTTCTTCCAAAATGTGTGTTGGTCAGAGAGAAACATTATAGCATAATTAAACTACTGCAATACTAAATAATAGCATCCAGAAGTTTGTGCGTTGGCTCAACAGTTATTCGGTTAAAATCATTGTACAGATCCGTCAGGTGCATCCAATCGATTGTGGTCTCGTGTAAGTGCAACAATGAACAACATCGATCGAATGGAAAAAGTCAGTCTTGTAAATCCTCCTGTCGCTCAGGACACTGACTTAAATCAAGCTACACTCACAAAGCTAGGCATGCAATGAAAGCTAGTCATTTTCATTCCATGATGTAGCACTACGAACATGCATAGACTATAAGCTTAACTAATAGATCTTGGATAGTAATGAAAGAAATGTATGGGCGGTTATATAATAGTTTAAAAAATAAACTAAGACCAGCTGTCACTGGACTACTACGTCTGAAAAACCAGAAATAGCTAATTCATGTGGCGTCATCAGGTATCACAGTTTGAAAAACACTTCAAACACTAGTAGAATTGCGCCACAGAGGACAGATATTTCTGGTGCCCCGAATCCTGCTGATGGACACTATTTTTTTATTTTTTGCTAGCAGCGCATAATCGTCAGTAAGCCAGCCGCCAACAACGTAAGAGCTAAAAGGGCCAACACAGATGACATCTTCTACAATAATCGGGTAAAGATAATTTATTGTAGAACATCAAATCCAATCGCAGTAGGTGTAAGCAGATCATAACTGATAAGGAAACAAACCATAAATCACCAACATAACCGCAAATATCCAAACAATTTTGATTGAAATACAACCAGAAAGTGAGACTCCCTAAGATATCGTGTACAGCATCAAGACTAAAAAAGATTAAAATGTAAAGAAAATCGAGAGATTGGTTGCTGATAAGAATGCGATGCGCCGCATGAACTTGGTTCGCGCATCCTATTCTTGATTAGAACCGAACATTAGACGGCAGAGTAACTTATCTAGACCAGATTTAGCGCGATTCATAAACTTTCTTCATTAAAGTAGTCACCTGACGATGAATTTCAATGGAGCCCAAAACACAAGATGCGAAGTTTGCTTTCAAAATATACGGCGAATGAATGCATTGTTTACATGGTAAATATATTACAACGCCAAAGACCAAAATATATCTAGCGGCACGTACAAAAACTGTAACAAACACAACTACGTTCGAAATTTAATCAACTATTGCTTTGGAAGGTAACCGGACGGTTGCATTCTCTTATAGACTTTGAATGCTTCAACTAGGAAATATCCATAGCCCCTTACACTAGCATAAAACATATAAATGGGAAATTAGTGAGGGAACTGCATGAATCATATCAACATCGACAACGCATGTTCAGTTAAAATACTACTTACCGGTTTTGCGTGTTTGGTAAATTTTGTATTTATGCATTATGGCACAATATTGGGAAAATTAAAACTTAGAAGTTGCTTCATGGAAATTATCCTAATACTAATCATTCGCGAAATATTTGTAGTCTCGGTCACAAAAATATCATTTCAGAACAATCAACCGTTTTGGGATACAGTGTAAAAGGTGCTTTCTCAGTATGGAAACGCAGAGAAATATAAAACATAAGTATTCATAAAGTGAATGAATTTCTAAACAGAACGTGATACGGTTAAATGCAAGGCTGAAATGCTTCACTTTATAAGATGTCTGTTAAACATCTGGGGCTACATGCCTGTAATTCACAAATAGGACACTTTTACCCGACGAAAAAAATCCAATCTGCGGACCGGCCATTTTAAAGCTTCAACTAAGGCAGCTGACACAATGGTGTGTATAATAGCAAGTTCTGTCTAAGTGCTAAATAAATGGCATTGTCAATTATCCTACTTGTGGCTTTTCCTTGAACTCATGGATGCTAGCGCGATTTAATATAACTGCCGGCGTACAACTTCTTCGAACATCATTATCGTTTCGTTTGCATGCTAGGTATGGCCGTTCATTTAATTTCCAGCAAGTTTTGTTACAGATTCTGACACGATTGGATAAAAATAACTGGCTATCACATCGTCCAATAAAATTACGCTATTCTATCATCCCTACTTTGTTTTCATCTTAATTTATGCCTGTCAATTGTTATAGAAATTGAAAAAGGACGGTTCAATACCGATCCTTTAAATGTGACGAGTTACATCTTATCCACGTTACTATTCGGAAATTCGTAAAATCCAGTAGTCATTACTGTACGAATAAGCCTTCAATTGCACAAAAGGCGCATCCGATTATAAGTCGTATATATGAATGACAAAATGATGTTATAGAAAAGAATGATACAACAGTTAATTAGGTAGCACGATTTACTACAGTAAAGAGATGAAATCTCTCATTTTGATTGGTAAATAAAACAGATTAAATGCAATTCCGGGTATCTTAAGCATAAATGTTGATTAAATTTTGTAATGAATTAAACAACAGGAGAATGAAACAGTAATAAGAAATTTCTCAGCAATTTACCATTTTTATTTTCGTATTTGTTTTACGCCGAGCTTTTTTTTAAACAAGGCGCACCAGATTATAAAGCACATTGATGATTTTTAAGTGCGCCTAATGGTTCGTAAAATACGGTAATCATTTTTTTGGCGAGTGTTGATAAAAAATAGTTTAAATCAAGCTTACCGACCCTAAAAACAGTGATCTCATGTCTTAACCAGAAGTGCAACATAGAAAACTACCGTTAGTCACACGTCAGTAGAGCACAACCGCAAATGGCTAAGGAGGATCGAAGTGCATTGCATATATCCTTCATTGAAACCCAGGAATGCGGTTCCCACTCCGTAATGACTCATTTAAAGACTTTGACAGGAGCGTTAAATGCAGAATATACATTTTGGTCTCATCCTCCTAGGTCAATTTACCGTCCTGATCAAATGACAACCATTAAATGTCGAAACGTGTTACTATGATATGCTAATGGTGTAATCATGGAATAAGTATTCATTTTATGTAAGAAAACATAATTTGAATCCTAGTTTTAACCTGCTTCGCAAGCGATAGTTGCTCAATTGTTCAACTTATATTAACTTTTCGATGGAAACAGAAATGGCATTGATCGTGATTTCACAAGCAACGAGAACGTATGCGAGACTACTAGGGATGAAAGTTGTATTTAAGATATTTAATAAATAATATATTCACTGTAGTCTTATCGTTGTTTGTCGAAGTTCCTGCTTATGTCATCTTTTTATCAATTGCACACAACATAAAATGGTGTGTGTCACTTCTGCTTAACGAAAATTTGCATCGTTGCAAATATTATCAGGTATTATCGCAACAGACAATCGTAACGCTTGTTGATATTTATGGTTGATTATTTTCACAACAGTAAGCCAAATTAATATATTATTAATCATAAATACGTTGCATAATTTGTTTAGCGGATATTGATTTTAAACAAACTGCGAAAGTCCTACATCGGGCACTAAAGACAACCAAAGTTCTCTCTTTGACGCAAATCCAAACGATTCTCTAAATTAAATATTCCAACGGTTGCTCGTCTGTATACGAGTACTAACCATTCACAATCAAATTCCTCAACTGTTGGTCGTCCATACAATTGCGTGTCGTAATTCCTACCTTTAAATCGGTGAGAAAGCTAAATAATTAAAATTTTTAAACTGCAGTATCCTTAGGATGTCCGTTAGAATTGCGAACTATATCACACAAATTCATAGGAATAACCAATATCTCCGGCCCTTGAACCTTGTTTATAATGCTTCGTTACGTCCCATTGCACCTCCACCAACCAAGAGGCACATAGATGTTCAAATATCTCCTCAAACTTAGCAGCAAGCAGGAGTCCGTGGTGCTACGCTGAACATTTTTCTTAAAAGACTCGAACGTAAAACATTGCGCACACGATCTCGACTTCCGTTCAAGTACCCATACCTACTTCATAAAATGTATATACTCTCGTCAATAAGCACTTTTCAACAACCTTTGATAAAAATGATGGAACGCAAAATGTATTTTATTCAATAGATACATATTGTACATGTACATTTAAATAGCATATTCTAAATTGATTTAGTGGTCCAGAACACGATTAAATTTGTGATATTTTCTCATCTAAAAACTCTTTTAGCTGTTTAACTGCTTTGTAACGGTGTGAAATTGTGTTTTTATCCTCTTTGGCCATTTCTGCATAAGTCAATTGAAAACCATCAGGCTGGAAACAAGGGTCCCAACCGAAATCCCTCGGGCCTCTCGGCTCCACAATACTTCCTTCTGTTCTACCTTGAATAAGGAGAACTGGTTCACCAGGCCCCTCAGAAAAACCAAAAGTACAAATCGCAGTTGCCTGGTTATTTCCCTCGCCAAATCCCGTCAACATTTTCGGTAAACCTACAAAAAATAGGCATAAAGCAAAATTTTTACACATATAAGCTGAGAATAATTATATCTTTTATAATTATTCGACAATGCCACTATAATACTATGCTTTATTAACTGCAATTAATTTCTAGAATACTTTAAAAGAAAAATTACGGATATTTGTTCAAATAAGCTAAACAATCTTTTGCCAGTCGTCATGGATATCTATCAGTTTTACCCAGAAACATTCCTCATTTGAAAACCTATTCAGATCCAGCTCTTTCATTTTAGATACAATGTCTAATATATGTACCGTTCGAGTTACGTGCCAAAATTATCCAACAATTACACGATATGGGGCATCCATCCATAAAAGCCACCATTCGATCAGTTAACGACAAATACGTATGGCCGCACATGTCTAAAGTCATACGGGTATGGGTAAGAGCCTGTATCAAGTGTCAAACGTGTAAGGTGTGGAGCATACCAGAACCGAGATACAGAATATTGGGATACCAACTGGACGGTTTAAACATGTACACATAGACATTGTCGAGATGCCTGAAGTCAACGATCAAAAATATTTGCTAACAATGGTAGATCGTTTTATTCGCCAATTCGAAGTTGCGAATTTGAAAGAAGTCTTGTTCGCGTTCTTACATAATTGGATATCGCGTTATGGTGTTCCGGAAAGAGTCACTAGTGATCGCTGTAGTGAATTTATGTCAGAGCTTTTCGTACGACCTCTCAATATCATGAGAACAAATGTATTGCATAGTAGCGCATACAATCCACGAGCGAATGGGATGGTAGAAAGGCTGAATCGTGAAATGAAAGCTGTTCTAATGGAATAAGCTGGATACACGATCTTCCTATAGTATTACTTGCCATGCGCAACAGATTTATGGCACAATTAGGAACTTCATTAGCAGAATTGGTATATGGAGAACTATTAGGGTTGCCTGGATATCTTCTAATAGAAACTCCAAGTAGTCTTAATTGGGCTTCTAGCTATGTAGATTGGTTTGTAGGAGATAAGATGTGTCGTTTGGCTCCGACCAAGACTAGAAAAGTAAAAACCAAGTGCTATGTGTCCTTTTATCTAAGATCGGCTTCGCTTTTTATGTAACTAATGAAAATAGGAAGAACTGCCTGACACCATTTTACAAAGGACCATATAAGGTCAAGGATGCCTGATAAAATTGTCGCCAATGAGGTAAATGGCATTGAGGATTGTGTTACTTTGGATCGTTGCATTCCACAGTTTATCTGGATTGATGATAGGACTGAATTACCAGATGAGTTGAATGACCATCGTTCCATGGACGAATCTGATGTGTGCAATCCAATCACACAGGCACATAATTCAAAGCAGCAAATTTCACAAGACGCGTTGTTAAACACATCGACATCATGTTCTACCAAGCTGTAAGATCATAACGTTCTGTCAACATCAATCGAATTAGCAGTGCCAGTGACAATTTACAGGGCGCGATGTCGACGTCAGGGGCGCCACTATGCACAACTCGTTCAGGAAGAGTACAGCATCATCCGAAGAACAATGATTACGTCTATTATTAGTCGTCTTTTTGAGAAGGTGGTGTATGTAGAAGATATTTACTCCGGCAAAATTAAAATGAAATTTGTTGATAAATTCATACCACCTTGACTGATTGAAACGAATTTTATATAAAAAGAAATTATTCGTTTATTTTATAGAACGTTCTTTGTTTAAATACTTGACAGTATATTTACTTTTAAATTGTTTGTAATGTGAGTTATGGTAATGTGTACCTAACTAGCCTGAATTTCCTTAGCAAGCTTCATTTGTTTCTTTTCTACAGAATTCTCTATTTTCACAATATACACCTGCTATCATTTTGTCTTTTGAATCGTACTTATTGGGGACGTTATGGAACAGAAAATTTAATAAGTCTGTTTTTCGCGTCGTTTTGCTACGTAAGAAGTACACAGTCCGTTGCCTAACACTAAGTTATCAAATTAATATTTAAGTTCGATTAACATGGAAGCTAATCTTAAGTTTGAGGACACAAGCAAGTTAGCTCAAGATATAGCAGGCATGAACTTAATAGATGTGAACGAGAATTCTAGCTTATCAGACTCAAATGGGTATATTAAGACTGAAAACGACTTGGCATCTATGGGGTATTCATTTACTAATAGGTATGGAGCCTCCACAGACGTTTAAAATGCGATGGTTCATCAAAAAATGTTTATTTGTAATAATTTTATTTGTGGCACTTCTAGAAAACACTTAGAAAATCAATACTTTTGACATTTTCCTTTGTTGGAATCAGCTTCGTGTTTGAGTTAGATGTGGCGTGCATTGCTTTGTCGTTCAAATATTTATGTTCTGTCTAGAATTACATTGACAGCAAGATTTATTTGTGATGAAATTATAAATTTGCTAGACATATATCTGTTAATTTAATCAACTGCGAGCTTGTCCTCCTTTGAATTCATTTAGTCAATACTGTTAACCGAGGAAAAGCAGATAACTGACCTTGCGTTTTACAATAGATTTGTTAACTTTAGCGTTTATCGCGGAATCGGATAGGCGACCAGAAGATATTACACCAGCATGGCCTAACTAAACTATTACATTTATTAATTTCTTCATTAATGAAGTCAAAAGCAAACAGATGGCTGTTAAAGAACTAGCATAGAATCTAGAGAGAACCAGCTTGGATGATTGTACGGGCAGCTTCCGGTTGTCAACTCATATCTAACATATTTTGAAGGGTTCGTGAACTTAAATGTACGACTGGCGGTTGTAATCATTGTAGAATTCTCTACATGCCGTTTTAACGTGTAGATATGCACTACAACTGCATTATTTTAAACTTTCCCATATTTGAAATCATTTTAAATTAAAATGGTGTCCCACTTCACATAGCTTCTATTGATTGAAATACACTTTCAAATGGTTTTAATGATAAATCCTAGATAAAATGTAACAATAGCCTAACGTTATATTCTTGCAGTTTTACGATTGTTAAAGGTTTTATGCCTAGCAAATACATTATCTATCAAAAAAATATTATAACACGAATAAATTAAAGCAATTTTTACCTTCTACGCCTACGCTCTTTAAAAACCATTTAATATAAGGACCTGGCATCCCATTGAGGGCTTTAAAACATAAAGAAGTATCTTCAATAAGAACAGGACCAGAAATAACCGATGCTGCCTCTTTTACTTTATGTTCTGTGACAGAATCTACATCACCCTGTAACTCTGGCAGGTCTATATCTTTTATTTGAAGCTAACAGTTAAGAAAAATAACCTACACATTGCTCATACCCCGGTCCTAAGATCGAAATAAGTTCAGCGAGCTTATTTGAGTTTCCAGTAACAAACGTGATCGGCTTCATGGTTTTGCCTAACATTCTCACATAAATCACCAATCAACCTCCAGGCCAAATGAAAATTTATATAAACGCGAAGAGTTGTCACACAGAAAAAGCATAAAAGCAGAAATGAACTGTAAGTGCCCCGACTGCAACTAAATACCGTGGAAAGTTACAAAAATTTAAGAGCCGTAGATAATGAAAGACAGTTACTGTTGGCGGCCCTTGTTAGAACCGGAATTGCGTTTCTGGCAAATTGTGGAGGAAGATAAATCCTCCGCCTAAACTGAAGTAACATTAACTGATAAATTTAAACCACATTAGCTGATTGTAACGTATTTTATTTAAAAAGAATTTTTTCTTTTATTTTCCAGAACTTTCTTTGTTTAAATACTTGTCTTTTAATTGTGCGCCACTTTCAGTTTTCGAGTATCACGGTCCTCGACTGGTTGTATCTTCATTTTGTCTGCTGCAATTATAACATTTTTCTTCATTAAAAACTGATCAACATACACAATATATATGCTTAAACTGTCTCGTATTTCTTATTGAAGCACACATAGAAGGGACGTTCTGGAACAGGTAATTTAATAATTCTGTTGTTCACGTATATCTCCTTCCAGATTATTTGTTTGGGTGTTTTGCGAGAGACAGGTTTCACATTCCAATTTGCCTAACATTAAGTGTCGAATTAATATTTAAACTTCACAGAGATGGAGGATGATATTAAATTTGAGGACACTAGTAAGTTAGTGCAAGATATTGCAGATTTGAATTTAGCAGATGCAAATGGAAATATAAGCATATCAGATTCTACTGTAAATTTTAGGACTACAAGCGATCTGGCATCTATGGGGTTCTCAGACACGAATAGGTTAGGAACCTCTACAAAATGCCCAGAGGGTTAGTTTGTGTTGCAGTGTGTAGAAGTAATCCTAGACACTTGAGCCCGGCTCTGCTTGACTGACTGGTGTTCCTTCGTTGTGGAGTCGAGACAGAGAGTAGAGTTGCTGTGTACAGGCTCAGAATTGTCTTGTTGAAGATCTGCTGCAACATCGTGTTGGCGAAAGAGCAATCACAGGTAGTGCACAGTAGAAAATGTCAAACGTGTAATGCGTAGCGTTTTAAATGCACCCTGATTATATAGTTTTGCACGCGTAAGCTCACACATTATTGGTTAATAGCAAATTCCGATTGTTTTAATTGGTGCCGTGTAAATGCAATTTGAATTTTATTTAGTCAATATGTCGGCGAACTGTTCTGAACCGTTACATCAATTTCCTCTCTGAAAAATATAAAAACATTCCTCTCGGAAAAGCTTGATAAATAATTTAGGGCAGAGTTCAAACCTAGTTAAGCAATTGTTTATTATTCTGCCCATAGCTAATAATTTTTTTAAATGTACAGTAAATTCTGAGTTGGAGCATGCTTTTTGGTTACTTCAAAAATGATATGATGCCAAATAACCATTAGACATTGATACACAAATTGTTAACTGTAGTGGCCGGTCATACCGCGTGAAGCAAAATAGAGTAGTGTGAGGTTTTGGAAGCCGCAGCGCGAGGATTGCAAGGTAGATTGCTATTGAAGTTGCCAGGTTTAAGTTGAATCCATGGCAGGCTGGATCGCCGTCAATGTGTTTGAATACGACTAAATGAGCTCGTGTGTGCTCAGCGATATTCGTAGAGTGTGCATTGTGCAACTGGTGAAGTTGCGATATGCATTGACAGGGCCTTTACCATGATATGAAGCCGATGTCTACTTAGTATTTCTGCTCAAGGCGTTAGCTCTGAGTAGCTGGTCATACCAAAATATGCAGTATGAGCTCAGGTGTGAGCCATACGTAACAAAAGTACAATGTAAAAATGTATATGCATGAAAATGAAATGGCAACGACAAAAGGGTACACGAACATTGCCGTGAAGATGGCATTATACAGAAGTACTGTTCAAAAATTCTACACAACTTGAAAGAGTTTCCTTGATGCGGAACTGGAATAATTTTAATTACCTGATCTGCGTTTTGACTAACGCAGCTTTCATTGTTCCAGTAATCTTCTTTTTCTATGATATTTCGATCTTCATTACTGAAGATCGAAATATCATAGAAAAAGAAATTACTGAACAATGAAAGCGTGTTAGTCAAAACGCAGGTCAGGTAATTCTACACAACTGTTAGCTAAGAACAGCTGGTTATACAACGTGAGACAAGTGATTGTGAGAAAAGTAAAGGAATCATGTGGATCGATAGAGGCCAAATCACGTGACATAGGGTGCAATTCGTGCGCATAAAGTTAAACATTTGATACTTAGAATAACGAAAAATTAATGTTACAGAATTATGAGTTTTGCGTTATGCAGAGCATTCAATTTCTAGGTTAGGACAGGTAGAGCCTAAGGCGCGTATAGAAGGTTTTATGTTTCCAGGATCAGGCGGTTTGAGAGCCGGTTTAATCCTGTCTATGCTTACCGATGAAGGTGTCGCACCTTGAATGATAATGAGGTATTTCAAATGTCTGAACAAAATCGGGTAAAGATTGCGATAATTTGGTTGCAGTGGGGGAAAAGACGGTGTCGTTACAAACAAGTACTCACTTGCAGTTGTGGAGCTGCGTGTGAACGAAAACTGGATGAAGACTATGTCTCGGCTGCTATTCAAACATGTTATCAAAATGACGACGGAGGCGGGAAGCTTTGTTCTGTGGGTCATCCTGTGCGGGTAGTAGACGTGGGAGCTGACTAGGCAGGGTGACGCAGACATTTTAATAGATTCGCGAGTACGGGTACACATAGCAAGTAGAACTAAAGGTAGTACATCGACCAAATTGCCATTAATGGACGAAGATGCTTAAACAGCTTTGAGTTCCCTATACATTCTTTCTACTATACAGTTAGATAGGAGATTGTAGGCAGTCGTCTTACGTAAAGTGCATCCAATCAACTGTAAGGTTGATTTAAAACGATCCGATGAGAAGCAAGTGCCTCTATCAGTGTTGACCTCATTGGGAACACCATAATGAGATTAAACTGTTACTGAGTTAGTCTGCAGAAACGGTGCCAAGAGGTAATGCCGCAGACCATAGTGTAAATCTATTAATCATAGTTAGAAAATAGCTAAAACTTTGAACCTTTTTTCAGATGAATTATGCCGATGTGGACGATGGCTAGGCGTGAAGAAGTTTGAAAATATTGCAAATTAAAAGGAGTTTACCGTGTGATCTTCAGGTAAATAAGACACTCGGAAACCCATCATTTAGCGTTCTGCCTGAGCCCGTGACCCCATAAACGATCTGTAAGAAGTCTGGCAGTCGCTTTGCTTCCTGAGTGAGAAATTGAGTGAATTGAGTTGAAACGTTTCTCTGAAGTATAATCGGCAGAACTGGCTTGCTAGGCTGCCTTTCCGTGATGTAAATAAAAGGTAAGTTGTTCCAAATACGGCATATGAACTTGGGGGATGATGGGCTACTGACCTTTGACTATGAGTGCCACCACGCTGTTCTGTTTGCAGGAGGAATGGGATTAGTGCAGGTTCCCTAACGGTTACGGAGTTGAATATGAATGGCGACGGTGAAGGTGGTTGTTGCGCGTCGTCCGGCCAGGAAAGTGCGGCTGCAATGAAGTTTTGTTCGCCCTTGACATGAAAGATGTCGAATTTCCATTTGCTCAGATGAGACAGCTGTCTTTCCATTCTGGAAGTGTAATGGGCGACTGTTGAAGTCCCGTTTCAAATTGCGCTAAATAATCGTGTATGATCTGTAAAAAAACAAAAAATCTGCTGCTATCAATGATGCTTATAAAGTGGCGCACTGCAACGTGGATTGCTAGGAGTTCTCGACTGAAAGTGTCGTATTTAGTTTCTATTGGTTGGAGAGTACGCGAATAAAAGCAAATAGGCTACCGAACTCCGTCGATATCTTGTTCCAAAGTTGCTCCAATAGAAAACTCAGAAGCATCTGTCATGAGTAGAAATGTTCGTTAAAAATCTGAATGCATCAGCACTGTAGCATTTGCGAACGAGTTGATGATGAGTCGAAGTAATTCCTCGCCTTCAAATGATCAAAAAACTGATGAAGATCTTGCTAAGTCCTTTTCTATTCTGTAGGTGCTTAAACAATGGATAATGTTGTCTTGATAGGACAGGAAAGAACTTGCGATAGTAGTTAAGAACTCCAAAGATTTTCTGCGGATTACTGACAGTCTTTTTTGACTTACTATTCTTGATTAAATTTGCCTTCGATGGCAAAGAATGAATGCCTTGTGGCGTGATATGATGATCTAGGAAAGCCACGATTGTAGTTGCAATCTGCGTCTTGTCACAATTGATCTTGAATCCGTAGTTGGATAAGCGAGAGAGGACATTTCTTAAATGCTTGGCATGAGATTCTAAGTCTGGACTGAAAAACATTATGTCATCGAGATATGACATACATTAAGCGGTGTCGTCGCAAAGTATGCTGTCAATGAAACTTTGAAATGTCTGTGTAGCACACTTAAGTCCAAAAGGCATGTAAAGATATTCTGGCGCTATTGGGACGTAGTGTTATGCTTTTCTGAGGTCAATCACTGAGAAGAAATTGCTGCCGTTGAATTTTTCATTTAAGGTGTTAATATTAGAAATAGGATATGCATCAGATTTGGTCATTGATTTTAACTTGCGATAATCTCTACAGGCTTTGTACGATCCGTTCGATTTGACGACTAGGTGCAGTACTGACGACCATAAACATTTTGATGGTCTGATGATTCCCTCTTCCAATAGTCTTGAAAATTCCTCTTAGACGGCTTTCAGCTTACCAGGGGCCTGAGGTCGCTTCTTGAGTGAAAGAGGTTGTCCTGCTGTGACGATATGTTGCATCGTCCGGTGAAGGTGTTGATGATCTTTTGATTGGAAAGATCAACAATGTGCCGATAGTTCAACAGGAAACCAAGGCCTATTATGTTGTGTGAGACCTTGGCGACGATAAAGTTGTGAGTAAATTCACGCCGCAAACCTATGTTGCGTGTACAATTCCGGCAGTAATAATTAGGTATGGGCTCCCCTGTAACAGTTGCAAGTAAAACGCCTAGAGGCATCTCGGCCATTGAATCACACTTAAGAACTGAAACGGTTGCACCTGTGTCTACGATGGATTATTCGTTAGTTCTGAAATCGAGAAGATGTAGAAGACCCTTGGGCTGTTTGGCCGAGTCCTACAAACAAGTTGTCTGGTCATTGCGTATGATATTGTCAGTTTTGCTGTCTCTGTGGCATATTCTGCGTGGATGGAAAAACTCAACATAAACTGCAGCTGTGGGTGTTTGAAAATTTGTGCGTGAAGAAACAAAACTGTTTTGTTGTTGATTGTGGTCATCTAAGGAAGAAATCTGGCATCCATTTTGTAAGTTCTCCAAAAAATGCAGGCAATTTCCACAATTATAAAAATAATTTTGGTGATTAAAGTACCAACATTTCGGAGAATATCGACTGAATGTGGTTATATTAGCATGTGTCCTGTCGATGACGATTCGTTCAAGAATTTTACTCAAATCTGAAATGCATCTCTCCAAAGTGGATAGCCTAGTGCCATCATTTATGAGACTGGTGGATGGACACTAAGCTAAATTATAACTCATGGTATTCATGTTTGTAAATGACTTACAGAACATTAAAATGCCTAAAGGGACTTAAATATATATAGAAATAAAAGTTTGAAACATACGTGCAAAATTACAATTATCAACTAAGCGCTTACCATAATATTTTTCTACAGTTGAAACTGACGAGATCTGCTTCGACACACACAGAAAACTAAAGAAAATTTGCTTCCACAAAATCAGAATCCAAATCTGTGTAATGTTTTGAGCAGTTTAACAGACAGTGCTTTTACAAAATCACAAATCGGCTTCACAGGAAAGGTTTTGCGCGATTTACTGATAAATCCACAGTTTGGCACAGTTTGTACGTAGGGAAAAATGGTTTTGAACGTCAGACAACTCCCTCAAAAAAATTTGCTTCGCAAACACAGTGAAAAAAAGTGTGGTTCGGTGTGCTACTGTCGTTTTACTTTATGCCCATTATAGTAAATAACAATGAAACAGTTTATTGTATTTATGCAGAAAGTTCTGTGATATTACACCAAGCCTAAAACAGTACTGTTCTCCGTATCTTGGCGCGGTGGCAAAATTTGTAAACGCCCCGGCCGCTAGTAAATACCGTGCGACGTTACAAAAAAGTTGAAAGACGTGGATAATGTGATACAGTTACTGTGGGTGCCCCTTATTAGGGCCGGAATTGCGTTCTCTAGCAAATGCCGAGAAAGTATAGAAGTATTCCTAGACACTTGAGGACGGCTCTAGTTGACTGGCTGGTGTTCCTTCGTTGTGGTGTCGAAACCAAAGAGGTGGGTTGCTGTTTAAAGGCTCAGAATTGTCTTGTTAAAGGTCTTCGACAACACTGTGGAGGCTGACACACGTTGAGGTCCAATAAATAGATGATCGAATCGTATGACTAGTTGTGCAGCAACAAGATTGGCGTGACTGAAATCCTAGTGACTTAATGACACAGCGTAACGCCAGTCCAGAACTCAGTGTAGGTAAAGAGTCAATATGACGCGAGACAGCAAGCACACGTAGTGCACAGCACAAGATATCAAACGTGCTAATGAAAAACATCGTAAACGGACCGTGCTTGTATAGTTTTAAAAACGAAAGCTCGAACGCCATTGGTTAGTAAGAGGTTTTGTGGTTATTGTAAGAGTTTTTGCGGGGTAACTATCTATTTAGTGATGCTATATCATTCCTACATATGCGTGGTAGCTGCTGTTGAGATCCGTGCTTCTGGTTAGTCCACAAACTTTTTCCGATGGGTGATGTGAGAAGGCTAAGTCGAAGCATCATACTTTTATTGAACACAATGTTGCAAAGCAAAATTAAATTCACTGTTAATCCAAATAGTCCGTGCTCTAGACGGCAACAAAATAAAATATTGTCAACAAAATTAACTGGCTCGTATAAAAGTAGTCACAGAATAAATAAATCCAGAATATATCGGCAGAAATGACATTTTCACATGAGTGAGAAGTGGTGCAAAATATATAAATTCATAATTTCTTGGCTAATTCAGTAGTAAATTTATGTAAATGATTGAAAAAGAAAAGAAGATATAAATCCAGAATGTCTTAGCAGAGTTTTTTGTACAAATAAATTATATAAATCCTGGCTTTGATCGTTATTACCTAAATCCACTGCATGCAACCAGCGTATAGCGCGCGGGTTTGTTTTATTATTAAACAAAAAACCTATTAATTTCAATTAAATTTGCAGTTCAAGAAATCTCAATTAAAACTGCTTGAAACTAACAGAGATTGTTGCTAAAATCACAGTTAAGAGAAATATTGTACAAAACCATAATTAGCATATGGGACCTTATGGAGAACTATATTTGTTGAAATTTGTCTTCGTTGGGTTGTAACGCGGAGCCGCGCGTTACAGGTTAATGACAAATTTTGTTTGTTTTAATTGGTGCCGCGTAAATGAAATTTGAATTTCATTTAGATAATATTTCGGCGAATGGTTCTGAGTCGTTACAGAATTAACTTAGGACGACATTTGAATGGTAATTGTTTTGGCTCCACAAATTTTGGGTAATATAATTGTTCGATAGGAATTTGCGGATGACTTAGGCTTTAGCTTTGCTGATGGGATGTGTTTTGAGTTTAGTGTGCGTACAGCTTGTGCATAGGTGTGTCTGGTCTTTGGTGAGACAGATTGGCTGTAAATATTTTATTGATAGTTATCTGTGAATTATTAAGTTTTTTATGCAGATTTGGGTTATAATCAGATTGTATTCTGAAATTTGAGTTAATTAATATGAAACTTATCTATTAGGAATGGTATCATAACCACTCTAAACAGGTCAGATATAATTTAATTTGATCCATGGTGTCAATAGTCGTATTTATCAAACTCTGAAATATGAAAATTAAACTTGTTTGTATTAATCGACGCTGCACAAAACAATTTAATCTAGAAAAAGATTCAACACGGAACATATGAATAATTAAGCTCCATTGCCAAGGCCTACTTAATATGTGTTATTAAGAAAATATACTTTTTATATAGTAAATTTAACCACAAAAACCAAAGTTATTGGTAAAGTTGTACATCATTTGTAAGAAGGCTGCCAAACACAACCATATAAGGAAACTGGACACTGGAAAAAATACAAAGGCTGAAAACAATAAAGAAGTAATAATAAAAATACACAGAATATTTATACAAATTATGTTCTAGAAAGTATTTTAATATTTATTACAAATCAAATCCACTTAAATAAGTAAAGTTGGCTTAAACAGTTAAATTCATTGCTGATTTTGGTTTTAGCAGGAGATATACAACCTTATAATGAGCAGTAAAACAATGATTTATTAATAAGCTTAATCTAGTGATACCAAATATACTATAAACATCACATGAACATATTTGGATTAAACGTGCATGAAATAATATTTTTAGAATAAAACTTCAAATTTAGAAATTACTGTATTGTAGGAGGTTTTGTGGTTAATGTAAGAGGTTTTGCGGGGTAGCTGTCTATTTAGTGATGCTATACCATTCCTACATATGCCTGGTAGCTGATGTTGAGAGCCGTGCTTATGATTAGTTCCCGACCTTTCCGAATGGGTGATGTGAGGAGGCTAAGTCGTATCATCATACATATATTGAACACAGTGTTGCAAAGCAAATTAAAATTCACTGTTAATCCAAATAGACCATGCTCTGGTCGGTAACAAAATAATATATTGTCAACATAAGTTACTATCTCGTATAAAAGTAGTCACAATAGCCACAATAAATAAATCCAGAATGCCTTGCCAGAATTGATATTTTCGTGTGAGTGATTGAAAAAGGAAAGAAGATACAAATCCAGAAGTACATTTAGACATCCGTTTCTGCTCGAGTATATTAATTTATCACTTAGAAAAATATATTTCCGCCGACAATAAAAAAGTGATCTTTTCAGATCTTATGCCTGATTTATACTATTTACATTTTTCTTGATAAGTCTATTGATTTGTTCACTTAACATCATAGTACATTTGTAATGCACATTGGCAAAAATGTCGATTTTAGAAACTAAGTGTATCCAGTTTTTGCAGTAAACAATTAATTACGGAGTAGAAATGACCTATGGTGAATTATTCAGAAATCTGTATTTTACTTCTGATTCACGTGAGCTTCTCTGTTGGCTTGTAGCAGCCATCTTGTTTCTTTCATTAATGTTACACTTTTGATCATCATAAATATACTACTGTTAGTAAATAGTAAAAGAATCATATTTAAGCTCTATAAAGAATCACTTTTGTCGTCGGGAATATCTGCCACTACAATCACGGTAATAATTCTTTAAATCAAGTTTGCGAGTTTTAAGTAAACATCAATCCCATTGTATTTAACCAGTCGTCGAACAACATAACTTAAAACTACCGACAGTTGCAACGCACTGACGCGTTTCGACCTTCCATGATCATCATCAGAGTACGCTGGAAAATTGACTAGCGAGGATCAAATGGCATTGCATATATATTGAAAGCAAAATTAGATATGCGGCTCTCACATCTAGTAGTTTTGCATACATTGTACGTGAATAGAAATATTGGTTGCAAAATTTATATGCAGTCACGGATATAAAAGCTTTCACCACACACATATATAGACGATACAATTAAACAATAGTTGATTGCGCGAATGGAATTAGTCGTGTCGTAACACGCGGCTCCGCGTTACAACCCAACGATGTTCGATTTTGACAAATATGGTGCTCTTTAAGGTCAAATAATCTAACTCGGTTCTTACACAATATTTCTCTTAACTGTGATTTTAGAAACAATCTCTGTTAGTTTCAAGCAGTTTTAATTGAGATTTCTTGAACTGCAATTTTATTTGTAATTAATAGGGTTGTTTATTAAATATACACACCCGCGCGCAATACGCATGGAACATGCGGTGGATTATAGTGTCACAGCGGATTTATTTCGCTCAGTTGGATTATTCGCAGTTTATGCAAGGGATTTACTGTTCGCATTTAACTATACCTATCCGAATTTCAGAGTACAATGGATTATTATAATTACATAAGTTAAAACCATAGCAAACAGGGAACTAATTATTTGTGAATTTTTTTCATTGATATTTGTACAAGATTTTAATCCATTTATCATCAGTGACGACTTTTACCAGTGACCACATTCATATCATCATGTATTTTCAATCGGTTACGCATATTCATTTCAATTCAGACATTTCTGGAAGAATAATTGCTTGTGTGTAAGACATTCAACTTTGTAAACAGCGTTCATTTTGCTGCCTTCTAGAGTACGGCCAATATAGTTTGAATGTGACTGGTGTCTAAGACATTCATTTGTACTAAAATTTAATTTTATTGCCATCTAGAGCACGGTCAATCTGGACTACTTACGTTATGTACAATACATTTGTGATCATTCGTATTAGTCTTCTCACATCACCCATCGGGAATAAAGCTGGTGATTGATCATGTGCACGGAACTCCACAGCCGCTACCAATCAAATTTAGGGAGTAATTAATTCCGCAAAAGTTCCCTACACTATAATGACAGAAGAGGGGTGGTTAGTTGGAACTTTAGGTCTAAAAGTATGCCATATCGGTTCCACCAAATGGAAAGGCTCGAACGAAGAAACGAGTGTAGTTTGCTACCTATCACACTGAACAATTGTGTACCTTATGCGGCAGGGTAGTTCCAGTGGTTAGAGCAAGAGGTTCCGTAGCAGACGTTCTCAGCGTTCGAGCCCTGTCGCCGTAAATTCATCGATAGTTCCAGTAATTTCTCTTTTTTCATCAATATTTCGATCTACATTACCGTGAGATGCGAAATATTATGAAAAAAAATAAGCTGGACACAATGAAAGCTGCGTTAGTCAAAACGCAGATCAGGTAATTTCAATTAATTCAGTATCGCAACAACGACATTCCTTCAATTCTTGATAGTTTTTGAAGAGCTCCCAATTCGAACGAAACAGGTCTAAAAGTGAATTACATTTTTATACACTATACAATACCTAGTTTATACTAATAAAGTGTATTGTAACGACATAAAGCATATTGCCGACATATTGCGTAAATTAAATTCAATTCGATTTACGCTGCACCAATGAAAAAAAGCGAAACTTGCCGTTAACCAATAGTGTGCAAGTAGCCATATATTTCTATGACATGGCTATTTAAGCACGGTGAATTTACCATGCAGTTCAGTTGTCGCGTTTGCCTTCTGCTGTGCGTGTCTCCGAAGTGCTGTCTCCTACCTTTCACATACGCTGATTTTTGGATTGGCTTCACCAACATTGGCAACATCAGTAACGCCAATCTTGTTGCTGTACAACTAGAGAGACGAGCCAATTACTGCAGAACTTCAACGAAGTTACTCAGCGAGATTACAACGCCACAACAGAAGGAACCACAACCCAAGTCAACCCGAGCTGGTCACAAGAGTCTAGGAGTACTTCTGGACATCATCACACTTACGGACCTTCTCGGCATTTGCCAGAGAACGCAAGACCGGCCCTGTTAAGGGCCCCCTAACAGTACATAACTCTTTATTTTATGGCACTCTAACCGAGTTTGTAACGTCGTACGGCATTTACTTGAAGCTGGGGCGTTTACATAGTTATCATCCACATACTCTGTAACGACACAAATCAATCGCCGACATATTGCGTAAATTAAATTCAAATTTATTTACGTTGCACCAATGAGAAAAAAGCGAAATTGCCGTTTAACCACGTTTAACCAATAGTGTGCAAGTAGACATATTGCATGCTATTTAAGCACGGTAATTTACCATGCAAGTCAGTTGTGGCATTTGCATTCTACCTGCTTCACGCGTGTGCGTTCTGTCGGCTGTCAATACCTACGCTGGTGATTTGATAGTTTCACCAACAACTAACTACATCCGTGACTCATCTTGTTGCGGGATACCGGAGAGACGAGCCAATTGAGTGCAGGACCTGCAGGACACTATCCACAACTCGATTACAGCTCAACCACGGGAGCGACAACTCAACCAGAGTCCACCCAAGGCTCTAGGACATCTTCAACTCTGAAGACTTCAAGAGAACGCATTACCAGGCCCTCTTAAGGGCCCCCATATCAGTAACTAATCTCTATTCAGAGCACCTTAACCGAGTTTGTAACGTCGTACGGCATTTACTTGAAGCCGGGGCGTTTACAAAATTGGCGACCGCGCCAGGATATTGATTATTGTTCTGATTTTTTTGGTATAAATAAAATTGACTTCCTTTTTCATCTATTTGGGATAAATAGATTGACATTTGTGTTTTCTTTACCCTGATCGTGGTTTTCTGGGAAATCTGTTGGGTATATATTCGTGGATTTGTGGGGATAATTATAATACATTGTCATCAAAGGCCAACGGGGCCTCTATTTAACTTTCCTACGTACGAAACGGCACCGTCAAACTCAATTTCGGATTTTTGGAAACAGTGACTTTTTTGTTCTGCACTTATTCAACTGTGGAAGCTGTTTGTGGG